>JAHCLQ010000618.1:0-117013 GCA_023678885.1 Pogostemon cablin | reverse complement strand
TTTCGATGCAGATTTCCTTCTTTTTGATGCTCGTTTTCTCGTTACGATCAATATTACCTTTGTTTCGATGCATATTTCCTTCATTTTGAAGCTCCTTTTCTTGTTACGATCAACATTTCCTTCGTTTCGATGCATATTTACTTCATTTTGATGCTCCTTTTCCTGTTATGGTCAACATTTCATTCGATTCGTTGCAGATTTTCTTCTTTTTGATGCTCGTTTTATCGTTACAATCAATATTTCCGTTGTTTCGATGCATATTTCATTCGTTTTGATTCTTATTTTCTCATTACGATCAATTTTACCTTCATTTCGATGCATATTTTCTTCATTTTGATGCTCATTTTCTCGTTATGTTCAATATTTCCCTCGTTTCGATGTATATTTCCTTCATTTAGATGCACTTTTTCTAGTAACGATAAGCATTTCCTTCGTTTCGATGCATATTAACTTCATTTTGATGCTCCTTTTCTTGTTACGATCAACATTTCATTTGTTTCGATGCAGATTTCCATCATTTTGATGCTCCTTTTCTCAATACGATCAACATTTCCTTCGTTTCGATGAATATTTCCTTAATTTTAATGCTCATTTTCTCATTACGATCAACATTTTCTACGTTTCGATGTATATTTCCTTCATTTTGATGTACTTTTTTCTCGTTACGATCTGCATTTCATTCGTATCGATGCATATTTACTTTATTTTTATGCTCCTTTTCATGTTACGATCAACATTTCATTCGTTTCGATGCAGATTTCCTTCTTTTTGATGCTCATTTTCTCGTTATGATCAATATTTCCTTTGTTTCGAAGCATATTTCCTTCATTTTGATGCTCCTTTTCTCATTACGATCAACATTTCCTTTGTTTCGATGAATATTTCCTTCATTTTAATGCTCATTTTCTAGTTACGATCAACATTTCCTTCGTTTCGATGCATATTTCCTTCATTTTGATGCTCCTTTCTTGTTACGATCAACATTTCATTCGTTTCGATGCAGATTTCCTTCTTTTTTATGCTTGTTTTATCGTTATGATCAATGTTACCTCTGTTTCGATGCATATTTCCTTCTTTTTGATGCACGTTTTCTCGTTACAATCAATATTTCCTTTGTTTCGATGCATATTTCCTTCGTTTTGATTCTTATTTTCTCGTTACGATCAATTTTACCTTCGTTTCGATGCATATTTTCTTCATTTTGATGCTCATTTTCTCGTTACGATCAATATTTCCCTCGTTTCGATGTATATTTCCTTCATTTAGATGCACTTTTTCTAGTAACGATCAGCATTTCCTTCGTTTCGATGCATATTAACTTCGTTTTGATGCTCATTTTCTTGTTACGATCAACATTTCATTCGTTTCGATGCAGATTTCCATCATTTTGATGCTCCTTTTCTCAATACGATCAACATTTCCTTCGTTTCGATGAATATTTCTTTAATTTTAATGCTCATTTTCTCATTACGATCAACATTTTCTTCATTTCGATATATATTTCCTTCATTTTGATGCACTTTTTTCTCGTTACGATCTGCATTTCATTCGTATCGATGCATATTTACTTTATTTTTATGCTCCTTTTCATGTTACGATCAACATTTCATTCATTTCGATGCAGATTTCCTTCTTTTTGATGCTCATTTTCTCGTTATGATCAATATTTCCTTTGTTTCGAAGCATATTTCCTTCATTTTGATGCTCCTTTTCTCATTACGATCAACATTTCCTTTGTTTCGATGAATATTTCCTTCATTTTAATGCTAATTTTCTCGTTACGATCAACATTTCCTTCGTTTCGATGCATATTTCCTTCATTTTGATGCTCCTTTCTTGTTACGATCAACATTTCTTTCGTTTCGATGCAGATTTCCTTCTTTTTTATGCTTGTTTTATCGTTATGATCATTGTTACCTCTGTTTCGATGCATATTTCCTTCTTTTTGATGCTCGTTATCTCGTTATGATCAATATTTTCTTTGTATCGATGCATATTTCCTTTATTTTGATGCTCCTTTTCTCATTACGATCAATATTTCCTTCGTTTCGATGAATATTTCCTTCATTTTAATGCTCATTTTATCGTTACAATCAACATTTCCTTCATTTCGATGCATATTTCCTTCATTTTGATGCTAATTTTCTTGTTATGATCAACATTTCATTCGTTTCGATGCAGATTTCCTTCTTTTTTATGCTCGTTTTCTCATTACGATCAATATTTCATTGGTTTAGATGCATATTTCCTTCGTTTTGATTCTCATTTTCTCGTTACGATCAATATTACCTTCGTTTCGATGCATATTTACTTTATTTTGATGCTCCTTTTCTCGTTACGATCAACATTTCTTTCGTTTCGATGCAGATTTTCTTCTTTTTGATGCTTATTTTCTCGTTATGATCAATATTTCCTTTGTTTCGATGCATATTTCCTTCATTTTGATGCTCCTTTTCTCATTACGATCAATATTTCCTTTGTTTCGATGAATATTTCCTTCATTTTAATGCTCATTTTCTCGTTACGATCAACATTTCCTTCGTTTCGATGCATATTTCCTTCATTTTGATGCTCCTTTCTTGTTACGATCAACATTTCCTTCGTTTCGATGCAGATTTCCTTCTTTTTTATGCTTGTTTTCTCGTTATGATCTATGTTACCTTTGTTTCGATGCATATTTCCTTCTTTTTGATGCTCGTTTTCTCGTTATGATCAATGTTTCCTTTGTTTCGATATATATTTCCTTCTTTTAGATGCTCGTTTTATCGTTATGATCAGTGTTTCCTTTGTTTCGATGCATATTTACTTCATTATGATGCTTTTTTTCTCATTACGATCAACATTTTCTTCATTTCGATGTATATTTCCTTCATTTTGATGCACTTTTTTCTCATTACGATCTACATTTCCTTCGTATCGATGCATATTTACTTTACTTTTATGCTCCTTTTCATGTTACGATCAACATTTCATTCGTGTCGATGCAGATTTTCTTCTTTTTGATGCTCATTTTCTCTTTATGATCAATATTTCCTATGTTTCGATGAATATTTCCTTCATTTTAATGCTCATTTTCTCGTTACGATCAACATTTCCTTCGTTTCGATGCATATTTCCTTCATTTTGATGCTCATTTCTTGTTACGATCAACATTTCTTTCGTTTCGATGCAGATTTACTTCTTTTTTATGCTTGTTTTATCGTTATGATCAATGTTACCTCTGTTTCGATGCATATTTCCTTCTTTTTGATGCTCTTTTTCTCGTTATGATCAATGTTTCCTTTGTTTCGATGCATATTTCCTTCTTTTTGATGCTCGTTTTCTCGTTATGATCAATGTTTCATTTGTTTCGATGCATATTTACTTCATTATGATGTTTCTTTTCTCATTAAGATCAACATTTCCTTCGTTTCGATGAATATTTCCTTCATTTTAATGTTCATTTTCTCGTTACGATCAACATTTCCTTCGTTTTGATGCATATTTCCTTTATTTTGATGCTCCTTTTCTTGTTACGATTAAAATTTCATTCGTTTCGATGCAGATTTCCATCTTTTTTATGCTCGTTTTCTCGTTACGATCAATATTACCTTCGTTTCGATGCATATTTCCTTCATTTTGATGCTCCTTTTCTTGTTATGATCAACATTTCCTTCGTTTCGATGCATATTTACTTCATTTTGATGCTCCTTTTCCTGTTATGATCAACATTTCATTCGTTTCATTGCAAATTTCCTTCTTTTTGATGCACGTTTTATCGTTACAATCAATATTTCCGTTGTTTCGATGCATATTTCATTCGTTTTGATTCTTATTTTCTAATTACGATCAATTTTACCTTCATTTCGATGCATATTTTCTTCATTTTGATGCTCATTTTCTCGTTATGTTCAATATTTCCCTCGTTTCGATGTATATTTCCTTCATTTAGATGCACTTTTTCTAGTAACGATAAGCGTTTCCTTCGTTTCGATGCATATTAACTTCATTTTGATGCTCCTTTTCTTGTTACGATCAACATTTCATTCGTTTCGATGCAGATTTCCATCATTTTGATGCTCCTTTTCTCAATACGATCAACATTTCCTTCGTTTCGATGAATATTTCCTTAATTTTAATGCTCATTTTCTCATTACGATCAACATTTTCTACGTTTCGATGTATATTTCCTTCATTTTGATGCACTTTTTTCTCGTTACGATCTGCATTTCATTCGTATCGATGCATATTTACTTTATTTTTATGCTCCTTTTCATGTTACGATCAACATTTCATTCGTTTCGATGCAGATTTCCTTCTTTTTGATGCTCATTTTCTCGTTATGATCAATATTTCCTTTGTTTCGAAGCATATTTCCTTCATTTTGATGCTCCTTTTCTCATTACGATCAACATTTCCTTTGTTTCGATGAATATTTCCTTCATTTTAATGCTCATTTTCTCGTTACGATCAACATTTCCTTCGTTTCGATGCATATTTCCTTCATTTTGATGCTCCTTTCTTGTTACGATCAACATTTCATTCGTTTCGATGCAGATTTCCTTCTTTTTTATGCTTGTTTTATCGTTATGATCAATGTTACCTCTGTTTCGATGCATATTTCCTTCTTTCTGATGCTCGTTATCTCGTTATGATCAATGTTTTCTTTGTATCGATGCATATTTCCTTTATTTTGATGCTCCTTTTCTCATTACGATCAATATTTCCTTCATTTTGATGCTTCTTTCTTGTTACGATCAATATTTCATTCGTTTCGATGCAGATTTCTTTCTTTTTTATGCTTGTTTTCTCGTTATGATCAATGTTACCTCTGTTTCGATGCATATTTCCTTCTTTTTGATGCTCGTTTTCTCGTTATGATCAATGTTTCCTTTGTATCGATACATATTTCCTTCTTTTAGATGCTCGTTTTATCGTTATGATCAGTGTTTCCTTTGTTTCGATGCATATTTACTTCTTTATGATGCTTCTTTTCTCATTACGATCAACATTTTCTTCATTTCGATGTATATTTTCTTCATTTTGATGCACTTTTCTCTCGTTACGATCTACATTTTCTTTGTATCGATGCATATTTACTTTATTTTTATGCTCCTTTTCATGTTACGATCAATATTTCATTCGTTTCGATGCAGATTTTCTTCTTTTTGATGCTCATTTTCTCGTTATGATCAATATTTCCTTTGTTTCGATGCATATTTCCTTCATTTTGATGCTCCTTTTCTCATTACGATCAATATTTCCTTTGTTTCGATGAATATTTCCTTCATTTTAATGCTCATTTTCTCGTTACGATCAACATTTCCTTCGTTTCGATGCATATTTCCTTCATTTTGATGCTCCTTTCTTGTTACGATCAACATTTCCTTCGTTTCGATGCAGATTTCCTTCTTTTTTATGCTTGTTTTCTCGTTATGATCTATGTTACCTTTGTTTCGATGTATATTTCCTTCTTTTTGATGCTCGTTTTCTCGTTATGATCAATGTTTCCTTTGTTTCGATATATATTTCCTTCTTTTAGATGCTTGTTTTATCGTTATGATCAGTGTTTCCTTTGTTTCGATGCATATTTACTTAATTATGATGCTTTTTTTCTCATTACGATCAACATTTTCTTCATTTCGATGTATATTTCCTTCATTTTGATGCACTTTTTTCTCATTACGATCTACATTTCCTTCGTATCGATGCATATTTACTTTACTTTTATGCTCCTTTTCATGTTACGATCAACATTTCATTCGTGTCGATGCAGATTTTCTTCTTTTTGATGCTCATTTTCTCTTTATGATCAATATTTCCTATGTTTCGATGAATATTTCCTTCATTTTAATGCTCATTTTCTCGTTACGATCAACATTTCCTTCGTTTCGATGCATATTTCCTTCATTTTGATGCTCATTTCTTGTTACGATCAACATTTCTTTCGTTTCGATGCAGATTTACTTCTTTTTTATGCTTGTTTTATCGTTATGATCAATGTTACCTCTGTTTCGATGCATATTTCCTTCTTTTTGATGCTCGTTTTCTCGTTATGATCAATGTTTCCTTTGTTTCGATGCATATTTCCTTCTTTTTGATGCTCGTTTTCTCGTTATGATCAATGTTTCATTTGTTTCGATGCATATTTACTTCATTATGATGTTTCTTTTCTCATTAAGATCAACATTTCCTTCGTTTCGATGAATATTGCCTTCATTTTAATCTTCATTTTCCCGTTACGATCAACATTTCCTTCGTTTTGATGCATATTTCCTTCATTTTGATGCTCCTTTTCTTGTTATGATTAACATTTCATTCGTTTCGATGCAGATTTCCTTCTTTTTTATGCTCGTTTTCTCGTTACGATCAATATTACCTTTGTTTCGATGCATATTTCCTTCATTTTGAAGCTCCTTTTCTTGTTACGATCAACATTTCCTTCGTTTCGATGCATATTTACTTCATTTTGATGCTCCTTTTCCTGTTATGGTAAACATTTCATTCGATTCGTTGCAGATTTTCTTCTTTTTGATGCTCGTTTTATCGTTACAATCAATATTTCCGTTGTTTCGATGCATATTTCATTCGTTTTGATTCTTATTTTCTCATTACGATCAATTTTACCTTCATTTCGATGCATATTTTCTTCATTTTGATGCTCATTTTCTCGTTATGTTCAATATTTCCCTCGTTTCGATGTATATTTCCTTCATTTAGATGCACTTTTTCTAGTAACGATAAGCATTTCCTTCGTTTCGATGCATATTAACTTCATTTTGATGCTCCTTTTCTTGTTACGATCAACATTTCATTCGTTTCGATGCAGATTTCCATCATTTTGATGCTCCTTTTCTCAATACGATCAACATTTCCTTCGTTTCGATGAATATTTCCTTAATTTTAATGCTCATTTTCTCATTACGATCAACATTTTCTACGTTTCGATGTATATTTCCTTCATTTTGATGCACTTTTTTCTCGTTACGATCTGCATTTCATTCGTATCGATGCATATTTACTTTATTTTTATGCTCCATTTCATGTTACGATCAACATTTCATTCGTTTCGATGCAGATTTCCTTCTTTTTGATGCTCATTTTCTCGTTATGATCAATATTTCCTTTGTTTCGAAGCATATTTCCTTCATTTTGATGCTCCTTTTCTCATTACGATCAACATTTCCTTTGTTTCGATGAATATTTCCTTCATTTTAATGCTCATTTTCTCGTTACGATCAACATTTCCTTCGTTTCGATGCATATTTCCTTCATTTTGATGCTCCTTTCTTGTTACGATCAACATTTCATTCGTTTCGATGCAGATTTCCTTCTTTTTTATGCTTGTTTTATCGTTATGATCAATGTTACCTCTGTTTCGATGCATATTTCCTTCTTTCTGATGCTCGTTATCTCGTTATGATCAATGTTTTCTTTGTATCGATGCATATTTCCTTTATTTTGATGCTCCTTTTCTCATTACGATCAATATTTCCTTCGTTTCGATGAATATTTCCTTCATTTTAATGCTCATTTTATCGTTACAATCAACATTTCCTTCATTTCGATGCATATTTCCTTCATTTTGATGCTCCTTTTCTTGTTATGATCAATATTTCATTCGTTTCGATGCAGATTTCCTTCTTTTTTATGCTCGTTTTCTCATTACGATCAATATTTCATTGGTTTCGATGCATATTTCCTTCGTTTTGATTCTCATTTTCTCGTTACGATCAATATTACCTTCGTTTCGATGCATATTTCCTTTATTTTGATGCTCCTTTTCTCGTTACGATCAACATTTCATTCGTTTCGATGCAAATTTCCATAATTTTGATGCTTATTTTTTCAGTACGATCAAATTTTCTTCGTTTTGATGAATATTTCCTTCATTTTAATGCTCAATTTCTCGTCATGATCAACATTTTCTTCGTTTCGATGTATATTTCCTTCATTTTGATGCACTTTTTCTCGTTACGATCATCATTTCCTTCGTTTCGATGCATATTTACTTCATTTTGATTCTCCTTTTCTTGTTATGGTCAACATTTCATTCGTTTCGATGCAGATTTCCTTCTTTATTATGCTTGTTTTCTCGTTATGATCAATGTTACCTTTGTTTCGTTGCATATTTCCTTCTTTAGATGCTCGTTTTCTCGTTATGATCAATGTTTCCTTTGTTTCGATACATATTTCCTTCTTTTAGATGCTCGTTTTATCGTTATGATCAATGTTTCCTTTGTTTCGATGCATATTTACTTCATTATGATGCTTCATTTCTCATTAAGATCAACATTTACTTCGTTTCGATGAATATTTCCTTCATTTTAATGTTCATTTTCTCGTTACGATCAACATTTCCTTCGTTTTGATGCATATTTCCTTTATTTTGATGCGCCTTTTCTTGTTACGATTAAAATTTCATTCGTTTCGATGCAGATTTCCATCTTTTTAATGCTCGTTTTCTCGTTACGATCAATATTACCTTCGTTTCGATGCATATTTCCTTCATTTTGATGCTTCTTTTCTTGTTACGATCAACATTTCCTTCGTTTCGATGCATATTTACTTCATTTTGATGCTCCTTTTCCTGTTATGATCAACATTTCATTCGTTTCATTGCAAATTTCCTTCTTTTTGATGCACGTTTTCTCGTTACAATCAATATTTCCTTTGTTTCGATGCATATTTCCTTCGTTTTGATTCTTATTTTCTCGTTACGATCAATTTTACCTTCGTTTCGATGCATATTTTCTTCATTTTGATGCTTATTTTCTCGTTACGATCAATATTTCCCTCGTTTCGATGTATATTTCCTTCATTTTGATGCACTTTTTCTAGTAAAGATCAGCATTTCCTTCGTTTCGATGCATATTTACTTCATTTTGATGCTCCTTTTCTTGTTATGATCAACATTTCATTCGTTTTGATGCAGATTTCCATCATTTTAATGCTCCTTTTCTCAATACGATCAACATTTCCTTCGTTTCGATGAATATTTCCTTCATTTTAATGCTCATTTTCTCGTTACGATCAACATTTTCTTCATTTCGATGTATATTTCATTCATTTTGATGCACTTTTTTCTCGTTACGATCTACATTTTCTTTGTATCGATGCATCTTTACTTTATTTTTATGCTCCTTTTCGTGTTACGATCAATATTTCATTCGTTTCGATGCAGATTTTCTTCTTTTTGATGCTCATTTTCTCGTTATGATCAATATTTCCTTTGTTTCGATGCATATTTCCTTCATTTTGATGCTCCTTTTCTCATTACGATCAACATTTCCTTTGTTTCGATGAATATTTCCTTCATTTTAATGCTCATTTTCTCGTTACGATCAACATTTTCTTCGTTTCGATGCATATTTCCTTCATTTTGATGCTCCTTTCTTGTTACGATCAACATTTCCTTCGTTTCGATGCAGATTTCCTTCTTTTTTATGCTTGTTTTCTCGTTATGATCTATGTTACCTTTGTTTCGATGCATATTTCCTTCTTTTTGATGCTCGTTTTCTCGTTATGATCAATGTTTATTTTGTTTCGATACATATTTCCTTCTTTTAGATGCTCGTTTTATCGTTATGATCAGTGTTTCCTTTGTTTCGATGCATATTTACTTCATTATGATGCTTCTTTTCTCATTAAGATCAACATTTCCTTCGTTTCGATGAATATTTCCTTCATTTTAATGTTCATTTTCTAGTTACGATCAACATTTCCTTTGTTTTGATGCATATTTCCTTCATTTTGATGCTCCTTTTCTTGTTGCGATTAACATTTCATTCGTTTCGATGCATATTTCCTTCTTTTTTATGCTCGTTTTCTCATTACGATCAATATTTCCTTGGTTTCGATGTATATTTTCTTCGTTTTGATTCTCATTTTCTCGTTACAATCAATATTACCTTCATTTCGATGCATATTTCCTTCATTTTGATGCTCCTTTTCCTGTTATGATCAACATTTCATTCGTTTCGATGCAGATTTCCTTCTTTTTGATTCTCGTTTTCTCGTTATGATCAATGTTTCATTTGTTTCGATGCATATTTACTTCATTATGATGTTTCTTTTCTCATTAAGATCAACATTTCCTTCGTTTCGATGAATATTGCCTTCATTTTAATGCTCATTTTCCCGTTACGATCAACATTTCCTTCGTTTTGATGAATATTTCCTTCATTTTGATGCTCCTTTTCTTGTTATGGTTAACATTTCATTCGTTTCGATGCAGATTTCCTTCTTTTTGATGCTCGTTTTCTCGTTACGATCAATATTACCTTTGTTTCGATGCATATTTCCTTCATTTTGATGCTCATTTTCTTGTTACGATGAACATTTCCTTCGTTTCGATGCATATTTACTTCATTTTGATTCTCCTTTTCCTATTATGGTCAACATTTCATTCGTTTCGTTACAGATTTCCTTCTTTTTGATGCTTGTTTTATCGTTACAATCAATATTTCCGTTGTTTCGATGCATATTTCATTCG
This sequence comes from Pogostemon cablin, assembly GCA_023678885.1. Classification (NCBI taxonomy): domain Eukaryota; kingdom Viridiplantae; phylum Streptophyta; class Magnoliopsida; order Lamiales; family Lamiaceae; genus Pogostemon; species Pogostemon cablin. Next base: position 106,539 of record JAHCLQ010000618.1, on the reverse strand, counting down.
TTTTGATTCTTATTTTCTCATTACGATCAATTTTACCTTCGTTTCGATGCATATTTTCTTCATTTTGATGCTCATTTTCTCGTTACGATCAATATTTCCCTCGTTTCGATGTATATTTCCTTCATTTAGATGCACTTTTTCTAGTAACGATCAGCATTTCCTTCGTTTCGATGCATATTAACTTTATTTTGATGCTCCTTTTCTTGTTACGATCAACATTTCATTCGTTTCGATGCAGATTTCCATCATTTTGATGCTCCTTTTCTCAATACGATCAACATTTCCTTCGTTTCGATGAATATTTCCTTCATTTTAATGCTCATTTTCTCATTACGATCAACATTTTCTTCATTTCGATGTATATTTCCTTCATTTTGATGCACTTTTTTCTCGTTACGATCTGCATTTCATTCGTATCGATGCATATTTACTTTATTTTTATGCTCCTTTTCATGTTACGATCAACATTTCATTCGTTTCGATGCAGATTTCCTTCTTTTTGATGCTCATTTTCTCGTTATGATCAATATTTCCTTTGTTTAGAAGCATATTTCCTTCATTTTGATGCTCCTTTTCTCGTTACGATCAACATTTCCTTTGTTTCGATGAATATTTCCTTCATTTTAATGCTAATTTTCTCGTTACGATCAACGTTTCCTTCGTTTCGATGCATATTTCCTTCATTTTGATGCTCCTTTCTTGTTACGATCAACATTTCTTTCGTTTCGATGTAGATTTCCTTCTTTTTTATGCTTGTTTTATCGTTATGATCAATGTTACCTCTGTTTCGATGCATATTTCCTTCTTTTTTATGCTCGTTATCTCGTTATGATCAATGTTTTCTTTGTATCGATGCATATTTCCTTTATTTTGATGCTCCTTTTCTCATTACGATTAATATTTCCTTCGTTTCGATGAATATTTCCTTCATTTTAATGCTCATTTTATCGTTACAATCAACATTTCCTTCATTTCGATGCATATTTCCTTCATTTTGATGCTCCTTTTCTTGTTATGATCAACATTTCATTCGTTTCGATGCAGATTTCCTTCTTTTTATGTTCGTTTTCTCATTACGATCAAATTTTAATGCTCATTTTATCGTTACGATCAACATTTCCTTCGTTTCGATGCATATTTCCTTCATTTTGATGCTCCTTTCTTGTTACGATCATCATTTCATTCGTTTCGATGCAGATTTACTTCTTTTTTATGCTTGTTTTCTCGTTATGATCAATGTTTCCTTTGTTTCGATGCATATTTTCTTCTTTTTGATGCTTGTTTTCTCGTTATGATCAATGTTTTCTTTGTTTCGATGCATATTTCCTTCATTCTGATGCTCCTTTTTTCATTACGATCAATTTTTCCTTCGTTTCGATGAATATTTCCTTCATTTTAATGCTCATTTTATCGTTACAATCAACATTTCCTTCATTTCGATGCATATTTCCCTAATTTTGATGCTCCTTTTCTTGTTATGATCAACATTTCATTCGTTTCGATGCAGATTTCCTTCTTTTTTATGCTCGTTTTCTCATTACGATCAATATTTCATTTGTTTCGATGAATATTTCCTTCGTTTTGATTCTCATTTTCTCGTTACGATCAATATTACCTTCGTTTCGATGCATATTTCCTTTATTTTGATGCTTCTTTTCTCGTTACGATCAACATTTCATTCGTTTCGATGCAAATTTCCATAATTTTGATGCTTATTTTTTCAGTACGATCAAATTTTCTTCGTTTTGATGAATATTTCCTTCATTTTAATGCTCAATTTCTCGTCATGATCAACATTTTCTTCGTTTCGATGTATATTTCCTTCATTTTGATGCACTTTTTCTCGTTACGATCATCATTTCCTTCATTTCGATGCATATTTACTTCATTTTGATTCTCCTTTTCTTGTTATGATCAACATTTCATTCGTTTAGATGTAGATTTCCTTCTTTATTATGCTTGTTTTCTCGTTATGATCAATGTTACCTTTGTTTCGTTGCATATTTCCTTCTTTTAGATGCTCGTTTTCTCGTTATGATCAATGTTTCCTTTGTTTCGATACATCTTTCCTCCTTTTAGATGCTCGTTTTATCGTTATGATCAATGTTTCCTTTGTTTCGATGCATATTTACTTCATTATGATGCTTCTTTTCTCATTAAGATCAACATTTCCTTCGTTTCAATGAATATTTCCTTCATTTTAATGTTCATTTTCTCGATACGATCAACATTTCCATCGTTTTGATGCATATTTCCTTCATTTTGATGCTACTTTTATTGTTACGATTAACATTTCATTAGTTTCGATGCAGATTTCCTTCTTTTTGATGCTCGTTTTCTCGTTACGATCAATATTACCTTCGTTTCGATGCATATTTCCTTCATTTTGATGCTCCTTTTCTTGTTACGATCAACATTTCCTTCGTTTCGACGCATATTTACTTCATTTTGATGCTCCTTTTCCTGTTATGATCAACATTTCATTTGTTTCGATGCAGATTTCCTTCTTTTTGATGCTCGTTTTCTCGTTACAATCAATATTTCCTTTGTTTCGATGCATATTTCCTTCGTTTTGATCCTTATTTTCTCGTTACGATCAATTTTACCTTCGTTTTGATGCATATTTCCTTCATTTTGATGCTTATTTTCTCGTTACGATCAATATTTCCCTCATTTCGATGTATATTTCCTTCATTTTGATGCACTTTTTCTAGTTATGATCAGCATTTCCTTCGTTCCGATGCATATTTACTTCATTTTGATGCTCCTTTCTTGTTACGATCAACATTTCATTTGTTTCGATGCAGATTTCCTTCTTTTTTATGCTTGTTTTCTCGTCATGATCAATGTTACCTTTGTTTCGATGCATATTTCCTTCTTTTTGATGCTCATTATCTCGTTATGATCAATGTTTTTTGTATCGATGCATATTTCCTTCATTTTGATGCTGCTTTTCTCATTACGATCAATATTTCCTTCGTTTCGATGAATATTCCCTTCATTTTAATGCTCATTTTATCGTTACGATCAACATTTCCTTCGTTTCGATGCATATTTCCTTCATTTTGATGCTCCTTTCTTGTTACGATCAACATTTCATTCGTTTCGATGCTGATTTACTTCTTTTTTATGCTTGTTTTCTCGTTATGATCAATGTTTCCTTTGTTTCGATGCATATTTTCTTCTTTTTGATACTCGTTTTCTCGTTATGATCAATGTTTTCTTTTTTTCGATGCATATTTTCTTCATTCTGATGCTCCTTTTCTCATTACGATCAATATTTCCTTCGTTTCGATGGACATTTCCTTCATTTTAATGCTCATTTAATCGTTACAATCAACATTTCCTTCATTTCGATGCATATTTCCTTCATTTTGATGCTCCTTTTCTTGTTATGATCAACATTTCATTCGTTTCGATGCAGATTTCCTTATTTTTTATGCTCGTTTTCTCATTACGATCAATATTTTATTGGTTTCGATGCATAATTCCATTGTATTGATTCTCATTTTCTCGTTACGATCAATATTACCTTCGTTTCGATGCATATTCCCTTTATTTTGATGCTCCTTTTCTCGTTACGATCAACATTTCATTCGTTTCGATGCAAATTTCCATAATTTTGATGCTTATTTTTTCAGTACGATCAACATTTTCTTCGTTTTGAGGAATATTTCCTTCATTTTAATGCTCATTTTCTCGTTATGATCAACATTTTCTTCGTTTCGATGTATATTTCCTTCATTTTGATGCACTTTTTCTCATTACGATCATCATTTCCTTCGTTTCGGTGCATATTTACTTCATTTTGATTCTCCTTTTCTTGTTACGATCAACATTTCATTTGTTTCGATGCAGATTTCCTTCTTTATTATGCTTGTTTTCTCGTTATGATCAATGTTACCTTTGTTTCGATGCATATTTCCTTCTTTTAGATGCTCGTTTTCTCGTTATGATCAATGTTTCCTTTGTTTCGATACATATTTCCTTCTCTTTAGATGTTCGTTTTATCGTTATGATCAATGTTTCCTTTGTTTCGATGCATATTTACTTCATTATGATGCTTCTTTTCTCATTAAGATCAACATTTCCTTCATTTCGATGTATATTTCCTTCATTTTGATGCACTTTTTTCTCATTACGATCTGCATTTCCTTCGTATCGATGCATATTTACTTTACTTTTATGCTCCTTTTATTGTTACGATTAACATTTCATTCGTTTCGATGCAGATTTCCTTCTTTTTGATGCTCGTTTTCTCGTTACGATCAATATTACCTTCGTTTCGATGCATATTTCCTTCATTTTGATGCTTCTTTTCTTGTTATGATCAACATTTCCTTCGTTTCGATGCATATTTACTTCATTTTGATGCTCCTTTTCCTGTTATGATCAACATTTCATTTATTTCGATGCAGATTTCCTTCTTTTTGATACTCGTTTTCTCGTTACAATCAATATTTCCTTTGTTTCGATGCATATTTCCTTTGTTTTGATTCTTATTTTATCGTTACGATCAATTTTACCTTCGTTTTGATGCATATTTTCTTCATTTTGATGCTTATTTTCTCGTTACGATCAATATTACCTTCGTTTCGATGCATATTTCCTTCATTTTGATGCTCCTTTTCTCATTACGATCAACATTTCATTCGTTTCGATGCAAATTTCCATAATGTTGATGCTTATTTTTTCAGTACGATCAACATTTTCTTCGTTTTGAGGAATATTTCCTTCATTTTAATGCTCATTTTCTCGTTATGATCAACATTTTCTTCGTTTCGATGTATATTTCCTTCATTTTGATGCACTTTTCTCGTTACGATCATCATTTCCTTCGTTTCGATGCATATTTACTTCATTTTGATTCTCCTTTTCTTGTTACGATCAACATTTCATTTGTTTCGATGCAGATTTCCTTCTTTATTATGCTTGTTTTCTCGTTATGATCAATGTTACCTTTGTTTCGATGCATATTTCCTTCTTTTAGATGCTCGTTTTCTCGTTATGATCAATGTTTCCTTTGTTTCGATACATATTTCCTTCTTTTAGATGTTCGTTTTATCGTTATGATCAATGTTTCCTTTGTTTCGATGCATATTTACTTCATTATGATGCTTCTTTTCTCATTAAGATAAACATTTCCTTCATTTTGATGCACTTTTTTCTCATTACGATCTGCATTTCCTTCGTATCGATGCATATTTACTTTACTTTTATGCTCCTTTTATTGTTACGATTAACATTTCATTCGTTTCGATGCAGATTTCCTTCTTTTTGATGCTCGTTTTCTCGTTACGATCAATATTACCTTCGTTTCGATGCATATTTCCTTCATTTTGATGCTTCTTTTCTTGTTACGATCAACATTTCCTTCGTTTCGATGCATATTTACTTCATTTTGATGCTCCTTTTCCTGTTATGATCAACATTTCATTTATTTCGATGCAGATTTCCTTCTTTTTGATACTCGTTTTCTCGTTACAATCAATATTTCCTTTGTTTCGATGCATATTTCCTTTGTTTTGATTCTTATTTTATCGTTACGATCAATTTTACCTTCGTTTTGATGCATATTTTCTTCATTTTGATGCTTATTTTCTCGTTACGATCAATATTTCCCTCATTTCGATGTATATTTCCTTCATTTTGATGCACTTTTTCTAATAACGATCAGCATTTCCTTCGTTCCGATGCATATTTACTTCATTTTGATGCTCCTTTTCATATTACGATCAATATTTCATTCGTTTCGATGCTGATTTCCATCATTTTGATGCTCCTTTTCTCAATACGATCAACATTTCCTTCATTTTAATGTTCATTTTCTCGTTACGATCAACATTTTCTTCGTTTCGATGTATATTTCCATCATTTTATGCACTTTTTTCTCGTTACGATTTGCATTTCCTTCGTATCGATGCATATTTACTTCATTTTTATGCTCCTTTTCATGTTACGATCAATATTTAAATCGTTTCGATGCAGATTTCCTTCTTTTTGATGCTCATTTTCTCGTTATGATCAATATTTCCTTTGTTTCAATGCATATTTCCTTCATTTTGATGCACCTTTTCTCATTACGATCAACATTTCCTTTGTTTTGATGAATATTTCCTTCATTTTAATGCTCATTTTCTCGTTACGATCAACATTTCCTTCGTTTCGATGCATATTTCCTTCATTTTGATGCTCCTTTCTTGTTACGATCAACATTTCATCCGTTTCGATGCAGATTTCCTTCTTTTTTATGCTTGTTTTCTCGTTATGATCAATGTTACCTTTGTTTCGATGCATATTTCCTTCTTTTTGATGCTCGTTATCTCGTTATGATCAATGTTTTCTTTGTATCGATGCATATTTCCTTTATTTTGATGCTCTTTTTCTCATTACAATCAATATTTCCTTCGTTTTGATGAATATTTCCTTCATTTTAATGCTCATTTTATCGTTACGATCAACATTTCCTTCGTTTCGATGGATATTTCCTTCATTTTGATGCTCCTTTCTTGTTACGATCAACATTTCATTCGTTTCGATGCAGATTTACTTCTTTATGATGCTTGTTTTCTCGTTATGATCAATGTTTACTTTGTTTCGATACATATTTTCTTCTTTTTGATGCTCGTTTTCTCGTTATGATCAATGTTTTCTTTGTTTCGATGCATATTTCCTTCATTCTGATGCTCCTTTTCTCATTACGATCAATATTTTCTTCATTTCGATGAATATTTCCTTCATTTTAATGCTCATTTTATTGTTACAATCAACATTTCCTTCATTTCGATGCATATTTTTTTCATTTTGATGCTCCTTTTCTTGTTATGATCAACATTTCATTCGTTTCGATGCAGATTTCCTTCTTTTTTATGCTCGTTTTCTCATTACGATCAATATTTCATTGGTTTCGATGCATATTTCCTTCGTTTTGATTCTTATTTTCTCGTTACGATCAATATTACCTTCGATTCGATGCATATTTCCTTCATTTTGATGCTTCTTTTCTCGTTACGATCAACATTTAATTCGTTTCGATGCAAATTTCCATCATTTTGATGCTTCTTTTTTCAGTACGATCAACATTTTCTTCGTTTTGATGAATATTTCCTTCATTTTAATGCTCATTTTCTCGTTATGATCAACATTTTCTTCGTTTCGATGTATATTTTCTTCATTTTGATGCACTTTTCTCGTTACGATCATCATTTTCTTCGTTTCGACGCATATTTACTTCATTTTGATTCTCCTTTTCTTGTTACGATCAACATTTCATTCGTTTCGATGCAGACTTCCTTCTTTTTGATGCTTGTTTTCTCGTTATGATCAATGTTACCTTTGTTTCGATGCATATTTCCTTCTTTTAGATGCTCTTTTTCTCGTTATGATCAATGTTTCCTTTGTTTCGATACATATTTCCTTCTTTTAGATGTTCGTTTTATCGTTATGATCAATGTTTCCTTTGTTTCGATGCATATTTACTTCATTATGATCCTTCTTTTCTCATTAAGATCAACATTTCCTTCATTTCGATGTATATTTCCTTCATTTTGATGCACTTTTTTCTCATTACGATCTGCATTTCCTTCGTATCGATGCATATTTACTTTACTTTTATGCTCTTTTTATTGTTACGATTAACATTTCATTCGTTTCGATGCAGATTTCCTTCTTTTTGATGCTCGTTTTCTCGTTACGATCAATATTACCTTCGTTTCGATGCATATTTCCTTCATTTTGATGCTTCTTTTCTTGTTACAATCAACATTTCCTTCGTTTCGATGCATATTTACTTCATTTTGATGCTCCTTTTCCTGTTATGATCAACATTTCATTTATTTCGATGCAGATTTCCTTCTTTTTGATACTCGTTTTCTCGTTACAATCAATATTTCCTTTGTTTCGATGCATATTTCCTTTGTTTTGATTCTTATTTTATCGTTACGATCAATTTTACCTTCGTTTTGATGCATATTTTCTTCATTTTGATGCTTATTTTCTCGTTACGATCAATATTTCCCTCATTTCGATGTATATTTCCTTCATTTTGATGCACTTTTTCTAATAACGATCAGCATTTCCTTCGTTCCGATGCATATTTACTTCATTTTGATGCTCCTTTTCATGTTACGATCAATATTTCATTCGTTTCGATGCTGATTTCTATCATTTTGATGCTCCTTTTCTCAATACGATCAACATTTCCTTCATTTTAATGTTCATTTTCTCGTTACGATCAACATTTTCTTCGTTTCGATGTATATTTCCATCATTTTATGCACTTTTTTCTCGTTACGATCTGCATTTCCTTCGTATCGATGCATATTTACTTCATTTTTATGCTCCTTTTCATGTTACGATCAACATTTAATTCGTTTCGATGCAGATTTCCTTCTTTTTGATGCTCATTTTCTCGTTATGATCAATATTTCCTTTGTTTCGATGCATATTTCCTTCATTTTGATGCTCTTTTTCTCATTACGATCAACATTTCCTTTGTTTTGATGAATATTTCCTTCATTTTAATGCTCGTTTTCTCGTTACGATCAACATTTCCTTCGTTTCGATGCATATTTCCTTCATTTTGATGCTCCTTTCTTGTTACGATCAACATTTCATCCATTTCGATGCAGATTTCCTTCTTTTTTATGCTTGTTTTCTCGTTATGATCAATGTTACCTTTGTTTCGATGCATATTTCCTTCTTTTTGATGCTCGTTATCTCGTTATGATCAATGTTTTCTTTGTATCGATGCATATTTCCTTTATTTTGATGCTCCTTTTCTCATTACAATCAATATTTCCTTCGTTTTGATGAATATTTCCTTCATTTTAATGCTCATTTTATCGTTACGATCAACATTTCCTTCGTTTTGATGGATATTTCCTTCATTTTGATGCTCCTTTCTTGTTACGATCAACATTTCATTCGTTTCGATGCAGATTTACTTCTTTATGATGCTTGTTTTCTTGTTATGATCAATGTTTACTTTGTTTCGATGCATATTTTCTTCTTTTTGATGCTCGTTTTCTAGTTATGATCAATGTTTTCTTTGTTTCGATGCATATTTCCTTCATTCTGATGCTCCTTTTCTCATTACGATCAATATTTTCTTCATTTCGATGAATATTTCCTTCATTTTAATGCTCATTTTATTGTTACAATCAACATTTCCTTCATTTCGATGCATATTTTTTTCATTTTGATGCTCCTTTTCTTGTTATGATCAACATTTCATTCGTTTCGATGCAGATTTCCTTCTTTTTTATGCTCGTTTTCTCATTACGATCAATATTTCATTGGTTTCGATGCATATTTCCTTCGTTTTGATTCTTATTTTCTCGTTACGATCAATATTACCTTCGTTTCGATGCATATTTCCTTCATTTTGATGCTTCTTTTCTCGTTACGATCAACATTTCATTCGTTTCGATGCAAATTTCCATCATTTTGATGCTTCTTTTTTCAGTACGATCAACATTTTCTTCGTTTTGATGAATATTTCCTTCATTTTAATGCTCATTTTCTCGTTATGATCAACATTTTCTTCGTTTCGATGTATATTTTCTTCATTTTGATGCACTTTTCTCGTTACGATCATCATTTCCTTCGTTTCGATGCATATTTACTTCATTTTGATTCTCCTTTTCTTGTTACGATCAACATTTCATTCGTTTTGATGCAGATTTCCTTCTTTATTATGCTTGTTTTCTCGTTATGATCAATGTTACCTTTGTTTCGATGCATATTTCCTTCTTTTAGATGCTCTTTTTCTCGTTATGATCAATGTTTCCTTTGTTTCGATACATATTTCCTTCTTTTAGATGTTCATTTTATCGTTATGATCAATGTTTCCTTTGTTTCGATGCATATTTACTTCATTATGATGCTTCTTTTCTCATTAAGATCAACATTTCCTTCATTTCGATGTATATTTCCTTCATTTTGATGCACTTTTTTCTCATTACGATCTGCATTTCCTTCGTATCGATGCATATTTACTTTACTTTTATGCTCCTTTTATTGTTACGATTAACATTTCATTCGTTTCGATGCAGATTTCCTTCTTTTTGATGCTCGTTTTCTCGTTACGATCAATATTACCTTCGTTTCGATGCATATTTCCTTCATTTTGATGCTTCTTTTCTTGTTACGATTAACATTTCCTTCGTTTCGATGCATATTTACTTCATTTTGATGCTCCTTTTCCTGTTATGATCAACATTTCATTTGTTTCGATGCAGATTTCCTTCTTTTTGATACTCGTTTTCTCGTTACAATCAATATTTCCTTTGTTTCGATGCATATTTCCTTTGTTTTGATTCTTATTTTATCGTTACGATCAATTTTACCTTCGTTTTGATGCATATTTTCTTCATTTTGATGCTTATTTTCTCGTTACGATCAATATTACCTTCGTTTCGATGTATATTTCCTTCATTTTGATGCACTTTTTCTAATAACGATCAGCATTTCCTTCGTTCCGATGCATATTTACTTCATTTTGATGCTCCTTTTCATATTACGATCAATATTTCATTCGTTTCGATGCTGATTTCCATCATTTTGATGCTCCTTTTCTCAATACGATCAACATTTCCTTCATTTTAATGTTCATTTTCTCGTTACGATCAACATTTTCTTCGTTTCGATGTATATTTCCATCATTTTATGCACTTTTTTCTCGTTACGATTTGCATTTCCTTCGTATCGATGCATATTTACTTCATTTTTATGCTCCTTTTCATGTTACGATCAACATTTAATTCGTTTCGATGCAGATTTCCTTCTTTTTGATGCTCATTTTCTCTTTATGATCAATATTTCCTTTGTTTCGATGCATATTTCCTTCATTTTGATGCTCCTTTTCTCATTACGATCAACATTTCCTTTGTTTTGATGAATATTTCCTTCATTTTAATTCTCGTTTTCTCGTTACGATCAACATTTCCTTCGTTTCGATGCATATTTCCTTCATTTTGATGCTCCTTTCTTGTTACGATCAACATTTCATCCATTTCGATGCAGATTTCCTTCTTTTTTATGCTTGTTTTCTCGTTATGATCAATGTTACCTTTGTTTCGATGCATATTTCCTTCTTTTTGATGCTCGTTATCTCGTTATGATCAATGTTTTCTTTGTATCGATGCATATTTCCTTTATTTTGATGCTCCTTTTCTCATTACAATCAATATTTCCTTCGTTTTGATGAATATTTCCTTCATTTTAATGCTCATTTTATCGTTACGATCAACATTTCCTTCGTTTCGATGGATATTTCCTTCATTTTGATGCTCCTTTCTTGTTACGATCAACATTTCATTCGTTTCGATGCAGATTTACTTCTTTATGATGCTTGTTTTCTCGTTATGATCAATGTTTACTTTGTTTCGATGCATATTTTCTTCTTTTTGATGCTCGTTTTCTAGTTATGATCAATGTTTTCTTTGTTTCGATGCATATTTCCTTCATTCTGATGCTCCTTTTCTCATTACGATCAATATTTTCTTCATTTCGATGAATATTTCCTTCATTTTAATGCTCATTTTATTGTTACAATCAACATTTCCTTCATTTCGATGCATATTTTTTTCATTTTGATGCTCCTTTTCTTGTTATGATCAACATTTCATTCGTTTCGATGCAGATTTCCTTCTTTTTTATGCTCGTTTTCTCATTACGATCAATATTTCATTGGTTTCGATGCATATTTCCTTCGTTTTGATTCTTATTTTCTCGTAACGATCAATATTACCTTCGTTTCGATGCATATTTCCTTCATTTTGATGCTTCTTTTCTCGTTATGATCAACATTTCATTCGTTTCGATGCAAATTTCCATCATTTTGATGCTTCTTTTTTCAGTATGATCAACATTTTCTTCGTTTTGATGAATATTTCCTTCATTTTAATGCTCATTTTCTCGTTATGATCAACATTTTCTTCGTTTCGATGTATATTTTCTTCATTTTGATGCACTTTTCTCGTTACGATCATCATTTCCTTCGTTTCGATGCATATTTACTTCATTTTGATTATCCTTTTCTTGTTACGATCAACATTTCATTCGTTTTGATGCAGATTTCCTTCTTTATTATGCTTGTTTTCTCGTTATGATCAATGTTACCTTTGTTTCGATGCATATTTCCTTCTTTTAGATGCTCTTTTTCTCGTTATGATCAATGTTTCCTTTGTTTCGATACATATTTCCTTCTTTTAGATGTTCATTTTATCGTTATGATCAATGTTTCCTTTGTTTCGATGCATATTTACTTCATTATGATGCTTCTTTTCTCATTAAGATCAACATTTCCTTCATTTCGATATATATTTCCTTCATTTTGATGCACTTTTTTCTCATTACGATCTGCATTTCCTTCGTATCGATGCATATTTACTTTACTTTTATGCTCCTTTTATTGTTACGATTAACATTTCATTCGTTTCGATGCAGATTTCCTTCTTTTTGATGCTCGTTTTCTCGTTACGATCAATATTACCTTCGTTTCGATGCATATTTCCTTCATTTTGATGCTTCTTTTCTTGTTACGATTAACATTTCCTTCGTTTCGATGCATATTTACTTCATTTTGATGCTCCTTTTCCTGTTATGATCAACATTTCATTTGTTTCGATGCAGATTTCCTTCTTTTTGATACTCGTTTTCTCGTTACAATCAATATTTCCTTTGTTTCGATGCATATTTCCTTTGTTTTGATTCTTATTTTATCGTTACGATCAATTTTACCTTCGTTTTGATGCATATTTTCTTCATTTTGATGCTTATTTTCTCGTTACGATCAATATTACCTTCGTTTCGATGTATATTTCCTTCATTTTGATGCACTTTTTCTAATAACGATCAGCATTTCCTTCGTTCCGATGCATATTTACTTCATTTTGATGCTCCTTTTCATATTACGATCAATATTTCATTCGTTTCGATGCTGATTTCCATCATTTTGATGCTCCTTTTCTCAATACGATCAACATTTCCTTCATTTTAATGTTCATTTTCTCGTTACGATCAACATTTTCTTCGTTTCGATGTATATTTCCATCATTTTATGCACTTTTTTCTCGTTACGATTTGCATTTCCTTCGTATCGATGCATATTTACTTCATTTTTATGCTCCTTTTCATGTTACGATCAACATTTAATTCGTTTCGATGCAGATTTCCTTCTTTTTGATGCTCATTTTCTCGTTATGATCAATATTTCCTTTGTTTCGATGCATATTTCCTTCATTTTGATGCTCCTTTTCTCATTACGATCAACATTTCCTTTGTTTTGATGAATATTTCCTTCATTTTAATGCTCGTTTTCTCGTTACGATCAACATTTCCTTCGTTTCGATGCATATTTCCTTCATTTTGATGCTCCTTTCTTGTTACGATCAACATTTCATCCATTTCGATGCAGATTTCCTTCTTTTTTATGCTTGTTTTCTCGTTATGATCAATGTTACCTTTGTTTCGATGCATATTTCCTTCTTTTTGATGCTCGTTATCTCGTTATGATCAATGTTTTCTTTGTATCGATGCATATTTCCTTTATTTTGATGCTCCTTTTCTCATTACAATCAATATTTCCTTCGTTTTGATGAATATTTCCTTCATTTTAATGCTCATTTTATCGTTACGATCAACATTTCCTTCGTTTCGATGGATATTTCCTTCATTTTGATGCTCCTTTCTTGTTACGATCAACATTTCATTCGTTTCGATGCAGATTTACTTCTTTATGATGCTTGTTTTCTCGTTATGATCAATGTTTACTTTGTTTCGATGCATATTTTCTTCTTTTTGATGCTCGTTTTCTAGTTATGATCAATGTTTTCTTTGTTTCGATGCATATTTCCTTCATTCTGATGCTCCTTTTCTCATTACGATCAATATTTTCTTCATTTCGATGAATATTTCCTTCATTTTAATGCTCATTTTATTGTTACAATCAACATTTCCTTCATTTCGATGCATATTTTTTTCATTTTGATGCTCCTTTTCTTGTTATGATCAACATTTCATTCGTTTCGATGCAGATTTCCTTCTTTTTTATGCTCGTTTTCTCATTACGATCAATATTTCATTGGTTTCGATGCATATTTCCTTCGTTTTGATTCTTATTTTCTCGTTACGATCAATATTACCTTCGTTTCGATGCATATTTCCTTCATTTTGATGCTTCTTTTCTCGTTACGATCAACATTTCATTCGTTTCGATGCAAATTTCCATCATTTTGATGCTTCTTTTTTCAGTACGATCAACATTTTCTTCGTTTTGATGAATATTTCCTTCATTTTAATGCTCATTTTCTCGTTATGATCAACATTTTCTTCGTTTCGATGTATATTTTCTTCATTTTGATGCACTTTTCTCGTTACGATCATCATTTCCTTCGTTTCGATGCATATTTACTTCATTTTGATTCTCCTTTTCTTGTTACGATCAACATTTCATTCGTTTTGATGCAGATTTCCTTCTTTATTATGCTTGTTTTCTCGTTATGATCAATGTTACCTTTGTTTCGATGCATATTTCCTTCTTTTAGATGCTCTTTTTCTCGTTATGATCAATGTTTCCTTTGTTTCGATACATATTTCCTTCTTTTAGATGTTCATTTTATCGTTATGATCAATGTTTCCTTTGTTTCGATGCATATTTACTTCATTATGATGCTTCTTTTCTCATTAAGATCAACATTTCCTTCATTTCGATGTATATTTCCTTCATTTTGATGCACTTTTTTCTCATTACGATCTGCATTTCCTTCGTATCGATGCATATTTACTTTACTTTTATGCTCCTTTTATTGTTACGATTAACATTTCATTCGTTTCGATGCAGATTTCCTTCTTTTTGATGCTCGTTTTCTCGTTACGATCAATATTACCTTCGTTTCGATGCATATTTCCTTCATTTTGATGCTTCTTTTCTTGTTACGATTAACATTTCCTTCGTTTCGATGCATATTTACTTCATTTTGATGCTCCTTTTCCTGTTATGATCAACATTTTATTTGTTTCGATGCAGATTTCCTTCTTTTTGATACTCGTTTTCTCGTTACAATCAATATTTCCTTTGTTTCGATGCATATTTCCTTTGTTTTGATTCTTATTTTATCGTTACGATCAATTTTACCTTCGTTTTGATGCATATTTTCTTCATTTTGATGCTTATTTTCTCGTTACGATCAATATTACCTTCGTTTCGATGTATATTTCCTTCATTTTGATGCACTTTTTCTAATAACGATCAGCATTTCCTTCGTTCCGATGCATATTTACTTCATTTTGATGCTCCTTTTCATATTACGATCAATATTTCATTCGTTTCGATGCTGATTTCCATCATTTTGATGCTCCTTTTCTCAATACGATCAACATTTCCTTCATTTTAATGTTCATTTTCTCGTTACGATCAACATTTTCTTCGTTTCGATGTATATTTCCATCATTTTATGCACTTTTTTCTCGTTACGATTTGCATTTCCTTCGTATCGATGCATATTTACTTCATTTTTATGCTCCTTTTCATGTTACGATCAACATTTAATTCGTTTCGATGCAGATTTCCTTCTTTTTGATGCTCATTTTCTCTTTATGATCAATATTTCCTTTGTTTCGATGCATATTTCCTTCATTTTGATGCTCCTTTTCTCATTACGATCAACATTTCCTTTGTTTTGATGAATATTTCCTTCATTTTAATTCTCGTTTTCTCGTTACGATCAACATTTCCTTCGTTTCGATGCATATTTCCTTCATTTTGATGCTCCTTTCTTGTTACGATCAACATTTCATCCATTTCGATGCAGATTTCCTTCTTTTTTATGCTTGTTTTCTCGTTATGATCAATGTTACCTTTGTTTCGATGCATATTTCCTTCTTTTTGATGCTCGTTATCTCGTTATGATCAATGTTTTCTTTGTATCGATGCATATTTCCTTTATTTTGATGCTCCTTTTCTCATTACAATCAATATTTCCTTCGTTTTGATGAATATTTCCTTCATTTTAATGCTCATTTTATCGTTACGATCAACATTTCCTTCGTTTCGATGGATATTTCCTTCATTTTGATGCTCCTTTCTTGTTACGATCAACATTTCATTCGTTTCGATGCAGATTTACTTCTTTATGATGCTTGTTTTCTCGTTATGATCAATGTTTACTTTGTTTCGATGCATATTTTCTTCTTTTTGATGCTCGTTTTCTAGTTATGATCAATGTTTTCTTTGTTTCGATGCATATTTCCTTCATTCTGATGCTCCTTTTCTCATTACGATCAATATTTTCTTCATTTCGATGAATATTTCCTTCATTTTAATGCTCATTTTATTGTTACAATCAACATTTCCTTCATTTCGATGCATATTTTTTTCATTTTGATGCTCCTTTTCTTGTTATGATCAACATTTCATTCGTTTCGATGCAGATTTCCTTCTTTTTTATGCTCGTTTTCTCATTACGATCAATATTTCATTGGTTTCGATGCATATTTCCTTCGTTTTGATTCTTATTTTCTCGTAACGATCAATATTACCTTCGTTTCGATGCATATTTCCTTCATTTTGATGCTTCTTTTCTCGTTATGATCAACATTTCATTCGTTTCGATGCAAATTTCCATCATTTTGATGCTTCTTTTTTCAGTATGATCAACATTTTCTTCGTTTTGATGAATATTTCCTTCATTTTAATGCTCATTTTCTCGTTATGATCAACATTTTCTTCGTTTCGATGTATATTTTCTTCATTTTGATGCACTTTTCTCGTTACGATCATCATTTCCTTCGTTTCGATGCATATTTACTTCATTTTGATTATCCTTTTCTTGTTACGATCAACATTTCATTCGTTTTGATGCAGATTTCCTTCTTTATTATGCTTGTTTTCTCGTTATGATCAATGTTACCTTTGTTTCGATGCATATTTCCTTCTTTTAGATGCTCTTTTTCTCGTTATGATCAATGTTTCCTTTGTTTCGATACATATTTCCTTCTTTTAGATGTTCATTTTATCGTTATGATCAATGTTTCCTTTGTTTCGATGCATATTTACTTCATTATGATGCTTCTTTTCTCATTAAGATCAACATTTCCTTCATTTCGATATATATTTCCTTCATTTTGATGCACTTTTTTCTCATTACGATCTGCATTTCCTTCGTATCGATGCATATTTACTTTACTTTTATGCTCCTTTTATTGTTACGATTAACATTTCATTCGTTTCGATGCAGATTTCCTTCTTTTTGATGCTCGTTTTCTCGTTACGATCAATATTACCTTCGTTTCGATGCATATTTCCTTCATTTTGATGCTTCTTTTCTTGTTACGATTAACATTTCCTTCGTTTCGATGCATATTTACTTCATTTTGATGCTCCTTTTCCTGTTATGATCAACATTTCATTTGTTTCGATGCAGATTTCCTTCTTTTTGATACTCGTTTTCTCGTTACAATCAATATTTCCTTTGTTTCGATGCATATTTCCTTTGTTTTGATTCTTATTTTATCGTTACGATCAATTTTACCTTCGTTTTGATGCATATTTTCTTCATTTTGATGCTTATTTTCTCGTTACGATCAATATTACCTTCGTTTCGATGTATATTTCCTTCATTTTGATGCACTTTTTCTAATAACGATCAGCATTTCCTTCGTTCCGATGCATATTTACTTCATTTTGATGCTCCTTTTCATATTACGATCAATATTTCATTCGTTTCGATGCTGATTTCCATCATTTTGATGCTCCTTTTCTCAATACGATCAACATTTCCTTCATTTTAATGTTCATTTTCTCGTTACGATCAACATTTTCTTCGTTTCGATGTATATTTCCATCATTTTATGCACTTTTTTCTCGTTACGATTTGCATTTCCTTCGTATCGATGCATATTTACTTCATTTTTATGCTCCTTTTCATGTTACGATCAACATTTAATTCGTTTCGATGCAGATTTCCTTCTTTTTGATGCTCATTTTCTCGTTATGATCAATATTTCCTTTGTTTCGATGCATATTTCCTTCATTTTGATGCTCCTTTTCTCATTACGATCAACATTTCCTTTGTTTTGATGAATATTTCCTTCATTTTAATGCTCGTTTTCTCGTTACGATCAACATTTCCTTCGTTTCGATGCATATTTCCTTCATTTTGATGCTCCTTTCTTGTTACGATCAACATTTCATCCATTTCGATGCAGATTTCCTTCTTTTTTATGCTTGTTTTCTCGTTATGATCAATGTTACCTTTGTTTCGATGCATATTTCCTTCTTTTTGATGCTCGTTATCTCGTTATGATCAATGTTTTCTTTGTATCGATGCATATTTCCTTTATTTTGATGCTCCTTTTCTCATTACAATCAATATTTCCTTCGTTTTGATGAATATTTCCTTCATTTTAATGCTCATTTTATCGTTACGATCAACATTTCCTTCGTTTCGATGGATATTTCCTTCATTTTGATGCTCCTTTCTTGTTACGATCAACATTTCATTCGTTTCGATGCAGATTTACTTCTTTATGATGCTTGTTTTCTCGTTATGATCAATGTTTACTTTGTTTCGATGCATATTTTCTTCTTTTTGATGCTCGTTTTCTAGTTATGATCAATGTTTTCTTTGTTTCGATGCATATTTCCTTCATTCTGATGCTCCTTTTCTCATTACGATCAATATTTTCTTCATTTCGATGAATATTTCCTTCATTTTAATGCTCATTTTATTGTTACAATCAACATTTCCTTCATTTCGATGCATATTTTTTTCATTTTGATGCTCCTTTTCTTGTTATGATCAACATTTCATTCGTTTCGATGCAGATTTCCTTCTTTTTTATGCTCGTTTTCTCATTACGATCAATATTTCATTGGTTTCGATGCATATTTCCTTCGTTTTGATTCTTATTTTCTCGTTACGATCAATATTACCTTCGTTTCGATGCATATTTCCTTCATTTTGATGCTTCTTTTCTCGTTACGATCAACATTTCATTCGTTTCGATGCAAATTTCCATCATTTTGATGCTTCTTTTTTCAGTACGATCAACATTTTCTTCGTTTTGATGAATATTTCCTTCATTTTAATGCTCATTTTCTCGTTATGATCAACATTTTCTTCGTTTCGATGTATATTTTCTTCATTTTGATGCACTTTTCTCGTTACGATCATCATTTCCTTCGTTTCGATGCATATTTACTTCATTTTGATTCTCCTTTTCTTGTTACGATCAACATTTCATTCGTTTTGATGCAGATTTCCTTCTTTATTATGCTTGTTTTCTCGTTATGATCAATGTTACCTTTGTTTCGATGCATATTTCCTTCTTTTAGATGCTCTTTTTCTCGTTATGATCAATGTTTCCTTTGTTTCGATACATATTTCCTTCTTTTAGATGTTCATTTTATCGTTATGATCAATGTTTCCTTTGTTTCGATGCATATTTACTTCATTATGATGCTTCTTTTCTCATTAAGATCAACATTTCCTTCATTTCGATGTATATTTCCTTCATTTTGATGCACTTTTTTCTCATTACGATCTGCATTTCCTTCGTATCGATGCATATTTACTTTACTTTTATGCTCCTTTTATTGTTACGATTAACATTTCATTCGTTTCGATGCAGATTTCCTTCTTTTTGATGCTCGTTTTCTCGTTACGATCAATATTACCTTCGTTTCGATGCATATTTCCTTCATTTTGATGCTTCTTTTCTTGTTACGATTAACATTTCCTTCGTTTCGATGCATATTTACTTCATTTTGATGCTCCTTTTCCTGTTATGATCAACATTTCATTTGTTTCGATGCAGATTTCCTTCTTTTTGATACTCGTTTTCTCGTTACAATCAATATTTCCTTTGTTTCGATGCATATTTTCTTCGTTTTGATTCTTATTTTATCGTTACGATCAATTTTACCTTCGTTTTGATGCATATTTTCTTCATTTTGATGCTTATTTTCTCGTTACGATCAATATTTCCCTCATTTCGATGTATATTTCCTTCATTTTGATGCACTTTTTCTAATAACGATCAGCATTTCCTTCGTTCCGATGCATATTTACTTCATTTTGATGCTCCTTTTCATGTTACGATCAATATTTCATTCGTTTCGATGCTGATTTCCATCATTTTGATGCTCATTTTCTCAATACGATCAACATTTCCTTCATTTTAATGTTCATTTTCTCGTTACGATCAATATTTTCTTCGTTTCGATGTATATTTCCATCATTTTATGCACTTTTTTCTCGTTACGATCTGCATTTCCTTTGTATCGATGCATATTTACTTCATTTTTATGCTCCTTTTCATGTTACGATCAACATTTAATTCGTTTCGATGCAGATTTCCTTCTTTTTGATGCTCATTTTCTCGTTATGATCAATATTTCCTTTGTTTCGATGCATATTTCCTTCATTTTGATGCTCCTTTTCTCATTACGATCAACATTTCCTTTGTTTTGATGAATATTTCCTTCATTTTAATGCTCGTTTTCTCGTTACGATCAACATTTCCTTCGTTTCGATGCATATTTCCTTCATTTTGATGCTCCTTTCTTGTTACGATCAACGTTTCATCCGTTTCGATGCAGATTTCCTTCTTTTTTATGCTTGTTTTCTCGTTATGATCAATGTTACCTTTGTTTCGATGCATATTTCCTTCTTTTTAATGCTCGTTATCTCGTTATGATCAATGTTTTCTTTGTATCGATGCATATTTCCTTTATTTTGATGCTCCTTTTCTCATTACGATCAATATTTCCTTCGTTTTGATGAATATTTCCTTCATTTTAATGCTCATTTTATCGTTACGATCAACATTTCCTTCGTTTCGATGGATATTACCTTCATTTTGATGCTCCTTTCTTGTTACGATCAACATTTCATTCGTTTCGATGCAGATTTACTTCTTTATGATGCTTGTTTTCTCGTTATGATCAATGTTTACTTTGTTTCGATGCATATTTTCTTCTTTTTGATGCTCGTTTTCTCGTTATGATCAATGTTTTCTTTGTTTCGATGCATATTTCCTTCATTCTGATGCTCCTTTTCTCATTACGATCAATATTTCCTTCATTTCGATGAATATTTCCTTCATTTTAATGCTCATTTTATTGTTACAATCAACATTTCCTTCATTTCGATGCATATTTTTTTCATTTTGATGCTCCTTTTCTTGTTATGATCAACATTTCATTCGTTTCGATGCAGATTTCCTTCTTTTTTATGCTCGTTTTCTCATTACGATCAATATTTCATTGGTTTCGATGCATATTTCCTTCGTTTTGATTCTTATTTTCTCGTTACGATCAATATTACCTTCGTTTCGATGCATATTTCCTTCATTTTGATGCTTCTTTTCTCGTTACGATCAACATTTCATTCGTTTCGATGGAAATTTCCATCATTTTGATGCTTCTTTTTTCAGTACGATCAACATTTTCTTCGTTTTGATGAATATTTCCTTAATTTTAATGCTTATTTTCTCGTTATGATCAACATTTTCTTCGTTTCGATGTATATTTTCTTCATTTTGATGCACTTTTCTCGTTACGATCATCATTTCCTTCGTTTCGATGCATATTTACTTCATTTTGATTCTCCTTTTCTTGTTACGATCAACATTTCATTCGTTTCAATGCAGATTTCCTTCTTTATTATGCTTGTTTTCTTGTTATGATCAATGTTACCTTTGTTTCGATGCATATCTCCTTCTTTTAGACGCTCTTTTTCTCGTTATGATCAATGTTTCCTATGTTTCGATACATATTTCCTTCTTTTAGATGCTCGTTTTATCATTATGATCAATATTTCCTTTGTTTCGATGCATATTTACTTCATTATGATGCTTCTTTTCTCATTAAGATCAACATTTCCTTCGTTTCGATGAATATTTCCTTCATTTTAATGTTCATTTTCTCGTTACGATCAACATTTCCTTCGTTTTGATGCATATTTCCTTCATTTTGATGCTCCTTTTATTGTTATGATTAACATTCATTCGTTTCGATGCAGATTTCCTTCTTTTTTATGCTCGTTTTCTCGTTACGATCAATATTACCTTCGTTTCAATGCATATTTCCTTCATTTTGATGCTCCTTTTCTTGTTACGATCAACATTTCCTTCGTTTCGATGCATATTTACTTCATTTTGATGCTCCTTTTTCCTGTTATGATCAACATTTCATTTGTTTCAATGCAGATTTCCTTCTTTTTTATGCTCGTTTTCTCGTTACAATCAATATTTCCTTTGTTTCGATGCATATTTCCTTCTTTTTGATTCTTATTTTCTCGTTACGATCAATTTTACCCTCGTTTTGATGCATATTTCCATCATTTTGATGTTTATTTTCTCGTTACGATCAATATTTCCCTCATTTCGATGTATATTTCCTTCATTTTGATGCACTTTTTCTAGTAACGATCAGCATTTCCTTTGTTCCGATGCATATTTACTTCAATTTGATGCTCCTTTCTTGTTACGATCAACATTTCATTCGTTTCGATGCAGATTTACTTCTTTATGATGCTTGTTTTCTCGTTATGATCAATGTTTACTTTGTTTCGATGCATATTTTCTTCTTTTTGATGCTCGTTTTCTCGTTATGATCAATGTTTTCTTTGTTTCGATGCATATTTCCTTCATTCTGGTGCTCCTTTTCTCATTACGATCAATATTTCCTTCATTTCGATGAATATTTCCTTCATTTTAATGCTCATTTTATTGTTACAATCAACATTTCCTTCATTTCGATGCATATTTTTTTCATTTTGATGCTCCTTTCTTGTTATGATCAACATTTCATTCGTTTCGATGCAGATTTCCTTCTTTTTTATGCTCGTTTTCTCATTACGATCAATATTTCATTGGTTTCGATGCATATTTCCTTCGTTTTGATTCTTATTTTCTCGTTACGATCAATATTACCTTCGTTTCGATGCATATTTTCTTCATTTTGATGCTCCTTTTCTCGTTACGATCAACATTTCATTCGTTTCGATGCAAATTTTCATAATTTTGATGCTTCTTTTTTCAGTACGATCAACATTTTCTTCGTTTTGATGAATATTTCCTTCATTTTAATGCTCATTTTCTCGTTATGATCAACATTTTCTTCGTTTCGATGTATATTTTCTTCATTTTGATGCACTTTTCTCGTTACGATCATCATTTCCTTCGTTTCGATGCATATTTACTTCATTTTGATTCTCCTTTTCTTGTTACGATCAACATTTCATTCGTTTCGATGCAGATTTCCTTCTTTATTATGCTTGTTTTCTTGTTATGATCAATGTTACCTTTGTTTCGATGCATATCTCCTTCTTTTAGACGCTCTTTTTCTCGTTATGATCAATGTTTCCTTTGTTTCGATACATATTTCCTTCTTTTAGATGCTCGTTTTATCGTTATGATCAATATTTCCTTTGTTTCGATGCATATTTACTTCATTATGATGCTTCTTTTCTCATTAAGATCAACATTTCCTTCGTTTCGATGAATATTTCCTTCATTTTAATGTTCATTTTCTCGTTACGATCAACATTTCCTTCGTTTTTATGCATATTTCCTTCATTTTGATGCTCCTTTTATTGTTATGATTAACATTCATTCGTTTCGATGCAGATTTCCTTCTTTTTTATGCTCGTTTTCTCGTTACGATCAATATTACCTTCGTTTCAATGCATATTTCCTTCATTTTGATGCTCCTTTTCTTGTTACGATCAACATTTCCTTCGTTTCGATGCATATTTACTTCATTTTGATGCTCCTTTTTCCTGTTATGATCAACATTTCATTTGTTTCAATGCAGATTTCCTTCTTTTTTATGCTCGTTTTCTCGTTACAATCAATATTTCCTTTGTTTCGATGCATATTTCCTTCTTTTTGATTCTTATTTTCTCGTTACGATCAATTTTACCCTCGTTTTGATGCATATTTCCATCATTTTGATGTTTATTTTCTTGTTACGATCAATATTTCCCTCATTTCGATGTATATTTCCTTCATTTTGATGCACTTTTTCTAGTAACGATCAGCATTTCCTTTGTTCCGATGCATATTTACTTCATTTTGATGCTCCTTTCTTGTAACGATCAACATTTCATTCGTTTCGATGCATATTTCCTTCTTTTTTATGCTTGTTTTCTCGTTATGATCAATGTTACCTTTGTTTCGATGCATATTTCCTTCTTTTTGATGCTCGTTATCTCGTTATGATCAATGTTTTCTTTGAATCGATGCATATTTCCTTCATTTTGATGCTCCTTTTCTCATTACGATCAATATTTCCTTCGTTTCGATGAATATTTCCTTCATTTTAATGCTCATTTTATCGTTACAATCAACATTTCCTTCATTTCGATGCATATTTCCTTCATTTTGATGCTCCTTTTCTTGTTATGATCAACATTTCATTCGTTTCGATGCAGATTTCCTTCTTTTTTATGCTCGTTTTCTCATTAAGATCAATATTTCATTGGTTTCGATGCATATTTCCTTCGTTTTGATTCTCATTTTCTCGTTACGATCAATATTACCTTCGTTTCGATGCATATTTTCTTCATTTTGATGCTCCTTTTCTTGTTACGATCAACATTTCATTCGTTTCGATGCAAATATTCATAATTTTGATGCTTCTTTTTTCAGTACGATCAACATTTTCTTCGTTTTGATGAATATTTCCTTCATTTTAATGCTCATTTTCTCGTTATGATCAACATTTTCTTCGTTTCGATGTATATTTCCTTCATTTTGATGCACTTTTTCTCGTTACGATCATCATTTCCTTCGTTTCGATGCATATTTACTTCATTTTGATTCTCCTTTTCTTGTTACGATCAACATTTCATTCGTTTCGATGCAGATTTCATTCTTTATTATGCTTGTTTTCATGTTATGATCAATGTTACCTTTGTTTCGATGCATATTTCCTTCTTTTAGATGCTCGTCTTCTCGTTATGATCAATGTTTCCTTTGTTTCGATACATATTTCCTTCTTTTAGATGCTCGTTTTATCGTTATGATCAATGTTTCCTTTGTTTCGATGCATATTTACTTCATTATGATGCTTCTTTTCTCATTAAGATCAACATTTCTTTCGTTTCGATGAATATTTCCTTCATTTTAATGTTCATTTTCTCGTTACGATCAACATTTCCTTCGTTTTGATGCATATTTCCTTCATTTTGATGCTCCTTTTATTGTTACGATTAACATTTCATTCCTTTCGATGCAGATTTACTTCTTTTTTATGCTCGTTTTCTCGTTACGATCAATATTACCTTCATTTCGATGCATATTTCCTTCATTTGGATGCTCCTATTCTTGTTACGATCAACATTTCCTTCGTTTCGATGCATATTTACTTCATTTTGATGCTCCTTTTCATGTTATGATCAACATTTCATTTGTTTCGATGCAGATTTCCTTCTTTTTGATGCTCGTTTTCTCGTTACAATCAATATTTCCTTTGTTTCAATGTATATTTCCTTCGTTTTGATTCTTATTTTCTCGTTACGATCAATTTTACCTTCGTTTTGATGCATATTTCCTTCATTTTGATGCTTATTTTCTCGTTACGATCAATATTTCCCTCATTTCGATGTATATTTCCTTCATTTTGATGCACTTTTTCTAGTAACGATCAGCATTTCCTTCGTTCCGATGCATATTTACTTCATTTTGATGCTCCTTTTATTGTTACGATCAACATTTCATTCGTTTCGATGCAGATTTCCATCATTTTGATGCTCCTTTTCTCAATACGATCAACATTTCCTTCGTTTCGATGAATATTTCCTTCATTTTAAAGCTCATTTTCTCGTTACGATCAACATTTTCTTCGTTTCGATGTATATTTCCATCATTTTGATGCACTTTTTTCTCGTTACGATCTGTATTTCCTTCGTATCGATGCATATTTACTTCATTTTTATGCTCCTTTTCATGTTACGATCAACATTTAATTCGTTTCGACGCAGATTTCTTTCTTTTTGATGCTCATTTTCTCGTTATGATCAATATTTCCTTTGTTTCGATGCATATTTCCTTCATTTTGATGCTCATTTTCTCATTACGAACAACATTTCCTTTGTTTTGATGAATATTTCCTTCATTTTAATGCTCATTTTCTCGTTACGATCAACATTTCCTTCGATTCGATGCATATTTCCTTCATTTTAATGCTCCTTTTCTCATTACGATCAATATTTCCTTTGTTTCGATGAATATTTCCTTCATTTTAATGCTCATTTTATCGTTACAATCAACATTTCCTTCATTTCGATGCATATTTTCTTCATTTTGATGCTCCTTTTCTTGTTACGATCAACATTTCATTCGTTTCGATGCAGATTTCATTCTTTTTTATGCTCGTTTTCTCATTACGATCAATATTTCATTGGTTTCGATGCATATTTCCTTCGTTTTGATTCTCATTTTCTCGTTACGATTAATATTACCTTCGTTTCGATGTATATTTCCTTCATTTTGATGCTCCTTTGCTCGTTACGATCAATATTTCATTCGTTTCGATGCAAATTTCCATCATTTTGATGCTTCTTTTATCAGTACGATCAGCATTTTCTTCGTTTTGATGAATATTTCCTTCATTTTAATGCTTATTTTCTCGTTATGATCAACATTTTCTTCGTTTCGATGTATATTTCCTTCATTTTGATGCACTTTTTCTCGTTACGATCATCATTTCCTTCGTTTCGATGCATATTTACTTCATTTTGATTCTCCTTTTCTTGTTACGATCAACATTTCATTCGTTTCTATTATTATGCTTGTTTTCTCGTTATGATCAATGTTACCTTTGTTTTGATGCATATTTCCTTCTTTTTGATGCTCGTTATCTCGTTATGATCAATGTTTTCTTTGTATCGATGCATATTTCCATCATTTTGATGCTCCTTTTCTCATTACGATCAATATTTCTTTCGTTTTGATGAATATTTCTTTCATTTTAATGCTCATTTTATCGTTACGATCAATATTTCCTTCGTTTCGATGCATATTTCCTTCATTTTGATTCTCCTTTCTTGTTACGATTAACATTTCATTCGTTTCGATGCAGATTTACTTCTTTTTGATGCTTGTTTTCTCGTTATGAT
Source organism: Pogostemon cablin (assembly GCA_023678885.1). Taxonomy (NCBI): domain Eukaryota; kingdom Viridiplantae; phylum Streptophyta; class Magnoliopsida; order Lamiales; family Lamiaceae; genus Pogostemon; species Pogostemon cablin. The sequence continues at coordinate 79,408 of JAHCLQ010000618.1, read as the reverse complement.
CAATGTTTCCTTTGTTTCGATGCATATTTCCTTCTTTTTGATGTTCGTTTTCTCGTTATGATCAGTGTTTTCTTTGTTTCGATGCATATTTCCTTCATTCTGATGCTCCTTTTCTCATTACGATCAATATTTCCTTCAATTTAATGCTCATTTTATCGTTACAATCAACATTTCCTTCATTTCGTTGCATATTTCCTTCATTTTGATACTCTTTTTCTTGTTACGATCAACATTTCATTCGTTTCGAATGCAGATTTCCTTCTTTTTTATGCTCCTTTTATTGTTACGATCAATATTTCATTGGTTTCGATGCATATTTCCATCGTTTTGATTCTCATTTTCTCGTTACGATCAATATTACCTTCGTTTCGATGCATATTTCCTTCATTTTGATGCTCCTTTTCTCGTTACGATCAATATTTCATTCGTTTCGATGCAAATTTCCATAATTTTAATGCTTCTTTTTTCAGTACGATCATCATTTTCTTCGTTTTGATGAATATTTCCTTCATTTTAATGCTCATTTTCTCATTATGATCAACATTTTCTTCGTTTCGATGAATATTTCCTTCATTTTGAAGCACTTTTTCTCGTTACGATCATCATTTCCTTCGTTTCAATGCATATTTACTTCATTTTGATTCTCCTTTTCTTGTTACGATCAACATTTCATTCGTTTCAATGCAGATTTCCTTCTTTATTATGCTTGTTTTGTCGTTATGATCAATGTTACCTTTGTTTCGATGCATATTTCCTTCTTTTAGATGCTCGTTTTCTCGTTATGATCAATGTTTCCTTTGTTTCGATACATATTTCCTTCTTTTAGATGCTCGTTTTATCGTTATGATCAATGTTTCCTTTGTTTCGATGCATATTTACTTCATTATGATGCTTCTTTTCTCATTAAGATCAACATTTTCTTCGTTTCGATAAATATTTCCTTCATTTTAATGTTCATTTTCTCGTTACGATCAACATTTCCTTCGTTTTGATGCATATTTCCTTCATTATGATGCTCCTTTTATTGTTACGATTAACATTTCATTCGTTTCGATGCAGATTTACTTCTTTTTTATGCTCGTTTTCTCGTTACGATCTATATTAACTTCGTTTCGATGCATATTTCCTTCATTTGGATGCTCCTTTTCTTGTTACGATAAACATTTCCTTCGTTTCGATGCATATTTACTTCGTTTTGATTCTCCTTTTCCTGTTATGATCAACATTTCATTTGTTTCGATGCAGATTTCCTTCTTTTTGATGCTCGTTTTCTCGTTACAATCAATATTTCCTTTGTTTCAATGCATATTTCCTTCGTTTTGATTCTTATTTTCTCGTTACGATCAATTTTACCTTCGTTTTGAAGCATATTTACTTCATTTTGATGCTTATTTTCTCGTTACGATCAATATTTCCCTCATTTCGATGTATATTTCCTTCATTTTGATGCACTTTTTCTAGTAACGATCAGCATTTCCTTCGTTCCGATGCATATTTACTTCATTTTGATGCTCCTTTTCTTGTTACGATCAACATTTCATTCGTTTCGATGCAAATTTCCATCATTTTGATGCTCCTTTTCTCAATACGATCAACATTTCTTTCGTTTCGATGAATATTTCCTTCATTTTAATGCTCATTTTCTCGTTACGATCAACATTTTCTTCGTTTCGATGTATATTTCCATAATTTTGATGCACTTTTTTCTCGTTACGATCAGTATTTCCTTCGTATCGATGCATATTTACTTCATTTTTATGCTCCTTTTCATGTTACGATCAACATTTAATTCGTTTCGATGCAGATTTCTTTCTTTTTGAAGCTCATTTTCTCGTTATGATCAATATTTCCTTTGTTTCGATGCATATTTCCTTCATTTTGATGCTCATTTTCTCATTACGATCACCATTTCATTTGTTTTGATGAATATTTCCTTCATTTTAATGCTCATTTTCTCGTTACGATCAACATTTCCTTCGTTCCGATGCATATTTACTTCATTTTGATGCTCATTTTCTTGTTACGATCAACATTTCATTCGTTTCGATGCAGATTTCCATCATTTTGATGCTCCTTTTCTCAATACGATCAACATTTCTTTCGTTTCGATGAATATTTCCTTCATTTTAATGCTCATTTTCTCGTTACGATCAACATTTTCTTCGTTTCGATGTATATTTCCATCATTTTGATGCACTTTTTTCTCGTTACGATCTGTATTTCCTTCGTATCAATGCATATTTACTTCATTTTTATGCTCCTTTTCATGTTACGATCAACATTTCATTCGTTTCTATGCAGATTTCATTCTTTTTAATGCTCATTTTATCGTTATGATCAATATTTCCTTTGTTTCGATGCATATTTCCTTCATTTTGATGCTCCTTTTCTCATTACGATCAACATTTCCTTTGTTTCGATTAATATTTCCTTCATTTTAATGCTTATTTTCTCGTTACGATCAAGATTTCCTTCGTTTCGATGCATATTTCATTCGTTTCGATGCAGATTTCCTTCTTTTTTATGCTCGTTTTCTCATTACGATCTATATTTCATTGGTTTCGATGCATATTTCCTTTGTTTTGATTCTAATTTTCTCGTTACGATCAATATTACCTTCGTTTCGATGCATATTTCCTTCATTTTGATGCTCCTTTTCTCATTACGATCAACATTTCATTCATTTCGATGCAAATTTCCATCATTTTGATGCTTCTTTTTTCAGTACGATCAACAATTTCTTCGTTTTGATGAATATTTCCTTCATTTTAATGCTCATTTTCTCGTTATGATCAACATTTTCTTCGTTTCGATGTATATTTCCTTCATTTTGATGCACTTTTTCTCGTTACGATCACCATTTCCTTCGTTTCAATGCATATTTACTTCATTTTGATTTTCCTTTTCTTGTTACGATCAACATTTCATTTGTTTCGATGCAGATTTCCTTCTTTATTATGCTTGTTTTCTCGTTATGATCAATGTTACCTTTGTTTCGATGCATATTTCCTTCTTTTAGAAGCTCGTTTTCTCGTTATGATCAATGTTTCCTTTGTTTCGATACATATTTCCTTCTTTAGATGCTCGTTTTATCGTTATGATCAATGTTTCCTTTGTTTCGACGCATATTTACTTCATTATGATGCTTCTTTTCTCATTAAGATCAACATTTCCTTCGTTTCGATGAATATTTCCTTCATTTTAATGTTCATTTTCTCGTTACGATCAACATTTCCTTCGTTTTGATGCATATTTCCTTCATTTTGATGCTCCTTTTATTGTTACGATTAACATTTCATTCATTTCGATGCAGATTTCCTTCTTTTTTATGCTCGTTTTCTCGTTACGATCAATATTACCTTCGTTTCGATGCATATTTCCTTCATTTGGATGCTCCTTTTCTTGTTACGATCAATATTTCATTCGTTTCGATGCATATTTACTTCATTTTGATGCTCCTTTTCCTGTTATGATCAACATTTCATTTGTTTCGATGCAGATTTCCTTCTTTTTGATGCTCGTTTTCTCATTACAATCAATATTTCCTTTGTTTCGATGCATATTTCCTTCGTTTTGATTCTTATTTTCTCGTTACGATCAATTTTACCTTCGTTTTGATGCATATTTCCTTCATTGTGATGCTTATTTTCTCGTTACGATCAATATTTCCCTCGTTTCAATGTATATTTCCTTCATTTTGATGCACTTTTTCTAGTAACGATCAGCATTTCCTTCGTTCCGATGCATATTTACTTCATTTTGATGCTCCTTTCCTTGTTACGATCAACATTTCATTCGTTTTGATGCAGATTTCCATCATTTTGATGCTCCTTTTCTCAATACGATCAACATTTCCTTCATTTTAATGCTCATTTTCTCGTTACGATCAACATTTTCTTCGTTTCGATGTATATTTCCATCATTTTGATGCACTTTTTTCTCGTTACGATCTGCATTTCCTTCGTATCGATGCATATTTACTTCATTTTTATGCTCCTTTTCATGTTATGATCAACATTTAATTCGTTTCGATGCAGATTTCCTTCTTTTTGATGCTCATTTTCTTGTTATGATCAATATTTCCTTTGTTTCGATGCATATTTCCTTCATTTTGATGCTCCTTTTCTCATTACGATCAACATTTCCTTTGTTTTGATGAATATTTCCTTCATTTTAATGCTCATTTTCTCGTTACGATCAACATTTCCTTCGTTTCGATGCATATTTCCTTCATTTTGATGCTCCTTTCTTGTTACGATCAATATATCATTCGTTTCGATGCAGATTTCCTTCTTTTTTATGCTTGTTTTCTCGTTTTGATCAATGTTACCTTTGTTTCGATGCATATTTCTTTCTTTTTGATGCTCGTTATCTCGTTATGATCAATGTTTTCTTTGTATCGATACATATTTCCTTCATTTTGATGCTCCTTTTCTCATTACGATCAATATTTCCTTCGTTTCGATGAATATTTCCTTCATTTTAATGCTCATTTTATCGTTACGATCAATATTTCCTTCGTTTCGATGCATATTTCCTTCATTTTGATGCTCCTTTCTTGTTACGATCAACATTTCATTCGTTTCAATGCAGATTTACTTCTTTTTTATGCTTGTTTTCTCAATATGATCGATATTTCCTTTGTTTCGATGCATATTTCCTTCTTTTTGATGCTCATTTTCTCGTTATGATCAATGTTTTCTTTGTTTCGATGCATATTTCCTTCATTCTGATGCTCCTTTTCTCATTACGATCAATATTTCCTTCGTTTCGATGAATATTTCCTTCATTTTTGTCACGCCCCGACCCCAGACAGAACGCGACAACCGCCACGTTAACCATAAATTTCGCAGAATGGGTGCACTCCACTCCACAAAGTTTATAGAAAACGTAAGGCTTGCTATCAAGTACCTGTAGAACTGAACAACTGATAACAACGGGTACAACCCGAGGACATCATCTCATAAAGTATCAACAAGGATTTACAAAGGTACAAAATACAATGGTGTAACTTAGTTTAAAGAAAATATACATGAACGATATAAATCGCGAAGGTACAAAAAGAACATCAAGGGGGTCCCCAAATATAAACTATACAATCTCGTCAATGAATCCGTCAATTTACATAAAAGAGGAAGTACCCAAAAACACGGATTGGATGACGAGCAAACGATAGGCAAACCTCCAACCAAAACGATATCAACAGCCTGAAAAGGAAAGAATGATGGGGGTGAGCAAAACCACTAGCTCAGTGAGGTGATAAGCCGGTCACCCCGACCCTTATATGAAGCATGTATTCCCACTCGCGGTGCATAATATAAAATCCTAACATTTCGTCTCACAATAACTATTTCTCACTCAGTGTACATATTAATGAAAATAAAAACCTTAGTGCACATTTACGAACAACACAATTAGTTCAAACAACATGTTATCACATAAAAGACGCGTGGGTAGTCAATATCCTCCTCGAACTGAGCTCTCCGTTAAGAGACAGTCCAAGCCCGTCACCGTTACTCTAGATAAAATGCACATTAATATTCTTTCTCAACACGCCAAGTGCTAAAGTTCACAATTCAACATCGACGTGAATACTTGAAATGATCAAACATATAAACATATATGACATGCATGTCCCACACCGGTGACGTTGACTGAGCCTATAATAGACTAATTCATCTAACGATTACCCTCCAGAGTATCAGTATTTGGCAAATGGACAGGTGCCCCGTTAGATCTAACTCACCCGGGTTTGCCAATCCCGAGCAACTTGGTTGTCACTCTAACTCACCCGAACCGCGACAATTCGGTCTACTTAACCAATGTCGCTCCAACTCACCCGAACCGTGACCAATTCGGGCTACTTAACCTTGGTACCAGGCATACATATGATATGCATCATAAGATGAATAACGACTCAAGTTAGAGTCTTAATTTGCACACAAGAATAACCAGAAATCAATTCTCAAATAATTCACAATAAATGCTATCAGATATCGAGCCGACAAGGCTCTTCAACATAAGTTAAAATCAATAATACTCATAAAATGTCTAATAGGGCTCTAACCAGAGCAATCGAGCCAATCAGGCTCTTTACCACATAACACAATACCAAATAATTTTCTTATCAATTAACTAAAACTAAAATAAATGCACATTTATCGAGGGTCCACACTTCCCACAAGAGAAGGCGTTCCCGAATTATCAACTCACAAGGAAGTGATTAACTCTCTCCGGAATCTGAAGTCGGTCCCTTGCCCTTCGTCGATGGTTCTTTACCTAGAAAGGAGATGAGCAATTAAAGACAAATTAAATATAACTAACTATTAGCGGTAACATCCCTTTCATTGCTAAAAACAAATCCTAATTGAGTTCGAACGAGTCGATATTAAATAAAAATGGTATGTAACTCCTTAACATCAGTTCCCAATCCCACATAACCCGTTTCAATACATTAACTAAACGAAATGATAGAAAATAAGTTTGAATTCGACATAAAAATTCTGAAATTTTCCAGCAAGCGGCAGTTTACGAGAAAAATCATAATTGTAGAATAATCGGATTGAGGCGTTTCAAGTGGCTACGGAAAGCTAACGAGTTCAGCTACGTACAGAAATTAAGTTTGCAAACTTTCGAGGGCAATAGCTATGTCAAAATCAGTTCGAACAGTCTGCAAATTACCCACATACCAAAAAGAAAAACCCCACAAAATTACAAAATCATGGAAGAAGGAAGCTTAATTCACACACCACTTACCTCAAAACAACTTAGAAACCACATAGGATGAGGGTTTTAAGGGAGAATTTAATCAACAAGGGTTTCTCCTCTTCACTCTCTTCTTTCCCCTCTTTTGCTTTTCTTCTCCCGTTCTTTTCTCTCTTTTTTTTAACTTTAGCCTTACTAATTATATATCAGGCCATTTAAGTGGGCTGAAACTTTGGGCCACAAAATAAATAAATAAATAAGTTTGGGCTTTATAAAAAAATTCTAGTTGGGCTAGGATAGGGCTGGCCTTTTGGGCCATAAAATAAATAAATAGGTTTTGGGCTTTCTAAAAAAAATCTAGTTGGGCTAAGATAGGGCTGGCCTTTTGGGCCATAAAATAAATAAATAGGCTTTGGGCTTTCTAAAAAAAATCTAGTTGAGCTAAGATATTATAATTTTAATGCTCATTTTATCGTTACAATCAACATTTCCTTCATTTCGATGCATATTTCCTTCATTTTGATGTTCCTTTTCTTGTTACGATCAACATTTCATTCGTTTCGATGCAGATTTCCATCTTTTTTATGCTCGTTTTCTCATTACGATCAATATTTCATTGGTTTCGATGCATATTTCCTTCGTTTTGATTCTCATTTTCTCGTTACGATCAATATTACCTTCGTTTCGATGCATATTTCCTTCACTTTGATGCTCCTTTTCTCGTTACGATCAATATTTCATTCGTTTCGATGCAAATTTCAATCATTTTGATGCTTCTTTTTTCAGTACGATCAACATTTTCTTCGTTTTGATGAATATTTCCTTCATTTTAATGCTCATTTTCTCGTTATGATCAACATTTTCTTCGTTTCGATGTATATTTCGTTAATTTTGATGCACTTTTTCTTGTTACGATCATCATTTCCTTCGTTTCGATGCATATTTACTTCATTTTGATTCTCCTTTTCTTGTTACGATCAACATTTCATTCGTTTCGATGCAGATTTCCTTCTTTATTATGCTTGTTTTCTTGTTATGATCAATGTTACCTTTGTTTCGATGCATATTTCCTTCTTTTAGATGCTCGTTTTCTCGTTATGATCAATGTTTCCTTTGTTTCGATACATATTTCCTTCTTTTAGATGCTCGTTTTATCGTTATGATCAATGTTTCCTTTGTTTCGATGCATATTTACTTCATTATGATACTTCTTTTCTCATTAAGATCAATATTTCCTTTGTTTCGATGAATATTTCCTTCATTTTAATGTTCATTTTTTCGTTACGATCAACATTTCCTTCGTTTTGAAGCATATTTCCTTCATTTTGATGCTCCTTTTATTGTTACGATTAACATTTCATTCGTTTCGATGCAGATTTCTTTCTTTTTTATGCTCGTTTTCTCGTTACGATCAATATTACCTTAGTTTCGATGCATATTTCGTTCATTTTGATGCTCCTTTTCTTGTTACGATCAACATTTACTTCGTTTCGATGAATATTTACTTCATTTTGATGTTCCTTTTCCTGTTATGATCAACATTTCATTCGTTTCGATGCAGATTTCCTTCTTTTTGATGCTCGTTTTCTCGTTACAATCAATATTTCCTTTGTTTCGATGAATATTTCCTTCGTTTTGATTCTTATTTTCTCGTTACGATCAATTTTACCTTCGTCTCGATGCATATTTTCTTCATTTTGATGCTTATTTTCTCGTTACGATCAATATTTCCCTCGTTTCGATGTATATTTCCTTCATTTTGATGCACTTTTTCTAGTAACGATCAACATTTCTTTAGTTTCGATGCATATTTACTTCATTTTAATGCTCCTTCTCTTGTTAAGATCAACATTTCATTCGTTTCGATGCAGATTTCCATCATTTTGATGCTCCTTTTCTCAATACGATCAACATTTCCTTCGATTCGATGAATATTTCCTTCGTTTTAATGATCATTTTTTCGTTACGATCAACATTTTCTTCGGTTCGATGTATATTTCCTTCATTTTGATGCACTTTTTTCTCGTTACGATCTGCATTTCCTTCGTATTGATGCATATTTACTTCATTTTTATGCTCCTTTTCATGTTACGATCAACATTTCATTCGTTTCTATGCAGATTTCCTTCTTTTTAATGCTCATTTTCTCGTTATGATCAATATTTCCTTTGTTTCGATACATATTTCCTTCATTTTGATGCTCCTTTTCTCATTACGATCAACATTTCCTTTGTTTCGATGAATATTTCCTTCATTTTAATGCTTATTTTATCGTTACGATCAACATTTCCTTCGTTTCGATGCATATTTCCTTCATTTTGATGCTCTTTTCTTGTTACGATAAACATTTCATTCGTTTCGATGCAGATTTCCTTCTTTATTATGCTTGTTTTCTCGTTAAGATCAATGTTACCTTTGTTTCGATGCATATTTCCTTATTTTAGATGCTCGTTTTCTCGTTATGATCAATGTTTCCTTTATTTCGATACATATTTACTTCTTTTAGATGCTCGTTTTATCGTTATGATCAATGTTTCCTTTGTTTTGATGCATATTTACTTCATTATAATACTTCTTTTCTCATTAAGATCAACATATCCTTCGTTTCGATGAATATTTCCTTCATTTTAATGTTCATTTTCTCGTTACGATCAACATTTCCTTCGTTTTGATGCATATTTCCTTCATTTTGATGCTCCTTTTATTGTTATGATTAACATTTCATTCGTTTCGATGCAGATTTCTTCTTTTTGATGCTCGTTTTCTCGTTACGATCAATATTACCTTCGTTTCGATGCATATTTCTTTCATTTTGATGCTCCTTTTCTTGTTACGATCAATATTTCCTTCGTTTCGATGCATATTTACTTCATTTTGATGCTCCTTTTCCTATATTGATCAACATTTCATTTGTTTCGATGCAGATTTCCTTCTTTTCGATGCTCGTTTTCTCGTTACAATCAATAATTCCTTTGTTTGGATGCATATTTCCTTCGTTTTGATTCTTATTTTCTCGTTACGATCAATTTTACTTTCGTTTTGATGCATATTTCCTTCATTTTGATGCTTATTTTCTCGTTACGATCAATATTTCCCTCGTTTCGATGTATATTTCCTTCATTTTGATGCACTTTTTATAGTAACGATCAACGTTTCCTTCGTTCCGATGCATATTTACTTAATTTTGATGCTCCTTTCCATGTTACGATCAACATTTCATTCGTTTCGATGAAGATTTCCATCATTTTGATGCTTCGTTTCTCAATACGATCAACATTTCCTTCATTTTAATGCTCATTTTCTCGTTACGATCAACATTTTATTCGTTTCGATGTATATTTCCATCATTTTAATGCACTTTTTTCTCGTTAGGATCTGCATTTCCTTCGTATCGATGTATATTTACTTCATTTTTATGCTCCTTTTCATGTTACGATCAACATTTAATTCGTTTCGATGCAGATTTCCTTCTTTTTGATGCTCATTTTCTCGTTATGATCAATATTTCCTTTGTTTCGATGCATATTTCCTTCATTTTGATGCTCCTTTTCTCATTACGATCAACATTTCCTTGTTTCGATGAATATTTCCTTCATTTTAATGCTCATTTTCTCGTTACGATCAACATTTCCTTCGTTTCGATGCATATTTCCTTCATTTTAATGCTCCTTTCTCGTTACGATAAACATTTCATTCGTTTCGATGCAGATTTCCTTCTTTAATATGCTTGTTTTCTCGTTATGATAAATGTTACCTTTGTTTCGATGCATATTTCCTTCTTTTAGATGCTCGTTTTCTCGTTATGATCAATGTTTCCTTTGTTTCGATACATATTTCCTTCTTTTAGATGCTCGTTTTATCGTTATGATCAATGTTTCCTTTGTTTTGATGCATATTTACTTCATTATGATACTTCTTTTCTCATTAAGATCAACATTTCCTTCGTTTCGATGAATATTTCCTTCATTTTAATGTTCATTTTCTCGTTACGATCAACATTTCATTCGTTTCGATGCAGATTTCCTTCTTTTTTATGCTTGTTTTCTCATTATGATCAATGTTACCTTTGTTTCGATGCATATTTCCTTCATTTTGATGCTCGTTATCTCGTTATGATCAATGTTTTCTTTGTATCGATGCATATTTCCTTCATTTTGATGCTCCTTTTCTCATTACGATCAATACTTCCTTCGTTTCGATGAATATTTCCTTCATTTTAATGCTCATTTTATCGTTACGATCAACATTTCCTTCGTTTCGATGCATATTTCCTTCTTTTTGATGCTCCTTTCTTGTTAAGATCAACATTTCATTCGTTTCGATGCAGATTTACTTCTTTTTTATGCTTGTTTTCTCGTTATGATCAATGTTTCCTTTGTTTCGATGCATAATTCCTTCTTTTTGATGCTCGTTTTCTCGTTATGATCAATGTTTTCTTTGTTTTGTTGCATATTTCCTTCATTCTGATGCTCCTTTTCTCATTACGATCAATATTTCCTTTGTTTCGATGAATATTTCCTTCATTTTAATGCTCATTTTATCGTTACAATCAACATTTCCTTCATTTCGATGCATATTTTCATCATTTTGATGCTCCTTTTCTTGTTACGATCAACATTTCATTCGTTTCGATGCAGATTTCATTCTTTTTTATGCTCGTTTTCTCATTACGATCAATATTTCATTGGTTTCGATGCATATTTCCTTCGTTTTGATTCTCATTTTCTCGTTACGATTAATATTACCTTCGTTTCGATGTATATTTCCTTCATTTTGATGCTCCTTTGCTCGTTACGATCAATATTTCATTCGTTTCGATGCAAATTTCCATCATTTTGATGCTTCTTTTTTCAGTACGATCAGCATTTTCTTCGTTTTGATGAATATTTCCTTCATTTTAATGCTTATTTTCTCGTTATGATCAATATTTTCTTCGTTTCGATGTATATTTCCTTCATTTTGATGCACTTTTTCTCGTTACGATCATCATTTCCTTCGTTTCGATGCATATTTACTTCATTTTGATTCTCCTTTTCTTGTTACGATCAACATTTCCTTCGTTTCGATGCATATTTACTTCATTTTGATGCTCCTTTTCCAGTATTGATCAACATTTCATTTGTTTCGATGCAGATTTCCTTCTTTTTGATGCTCGTTTTCTCGTTACAATCAATAATTCCTTTGTTTGGATGCATATTTCCTTCTTTTGATTCTTATTTTCTCGTTACGATCAATTTTACCTTCGTTTTGATGCATATTTCCTTCATTGTGATGCTTATTTTCTCGTTACGATCAATATTTCCCTCGTTTCGATGTATATTTCCTTCATTTTGATGCACTTTTTCTAGTAACGATCAGCATTTCCTTCGTTCCAATGCATATTTACTTCAATTTGATGCTCCTTTCCTTGTTACGATCAACATTTCATTCGTTTCGATGAAGATTTCCATCATTTTGATGCTCCTTTTCGCAATACGATCAACATTTCCTTCATTTTAATGCTCATTTTCTCGTTACGATCAACATTTTCTTCGTTTCGATGTATATTTCCATCATTTTGATGCACTTTTTTCTCGTTACGATCTGCATTTCCTTCGTATCGATGCATATTTACTTCATTTTTATGCTCCTTTTCATGTTATGATCAACATTTAATTCGTTTCGATGCAGATTTCCTTCTTTTTGGTGCTCATTTTCTCGTTATGATCAATATTTCCTTTGTTTCGATGCATATTTCCTTCATTTTGATGCTCCTTTTCTCATTACGATCAACATTTCCTTTGTTTCGATGAATATTTCCTTAATTTTAATGCTCATTTTCTCGTTATGATCAACATTTCCTTCGTTTCGATGCATATTTCCTTCATCTTGATGCTCCTTTCTTGTTACGATCAACATTTCATTCGTTTCTATGCAGATTTCCTTCTTTTTTATGCTTGTTTTCTCGTTATGATCAATGTTACCTTTGTTTCGATGCATATTTCCTTCTTTTTGATGCTCGTTATCTCGTTATGATCAATGTTTTCTTTGTATCGATGCATATTTTCTTCATTTTGATGCTCCTTTTCTCATTACGATCAATATTTCCTTCGTTTCGATGAATATTTCCTTCATTTTAATGCTCATTTTATCGTTACTATCAACATTTCCTTCGTTTCGATGCATATTTCCTTCATTTTGATGCTCCTTTCTTGTTACGATCAACATTTCATTCGTTTCGATGCAGATTTACTTCTTTTTTATGCTCGTTTTCTCGTTATGATCAATGTTTTCTGTGTTTCGATGCATATTTCCTTCATTCTGATGCTCCTTTTCTCATTACGATCAATATTTCCTTCGTTTCGATGAATATTTCCTTCATTTTAATGCTCATTTTCTCGTTACAATCAACATTTCCTTCATTTCGATGCATATTTCCTTCATTTTGATGCTCCTTTTCTTGTTACGATCAACGTTTCATTAGTTTCGATGCAGATTTCCTTCTTTTTTATGCTCGTTTTCTCATTACGATCAATATTTCATTGGTTTTGATGCATATTTCCTTCGTTTTGATTCTCATTTTCTCGTTACGATCAATATTACCTTCGTTTCGATGCATATTTCCTTCATTTTGATGCTCCTTTTCTCGTTACGATCAATATTTCATTCGTTTCGATGCAAATTTCAATCATTTTGATGCTTCTTTTTTCAGTACGATCAGCATTTTCTTCGTTTTGATGAATATTTCCTTCATTTTAATGCTCATTTTCTCGTTATGATCAACATTTTCTTCGTTTCGATGTATATTTCCTTCATTTTGATGTACTTTTTCTCGTTACGATCTTCATTTCCTTTGTTTCTATGCATATTTACTTCATTTTGATTCTCCTTTTCTTGTTACGATCAACATTTCATTCGTTTCGATGCAGATTTCCTTCTTTATTATGCTTGTTTTCTCATTATGACCAATGTTACCTTTGTTTCGATGCATATTTCCTTCTTTTAGATGCTCGTTTTCTCGTTATGATCAATGTTTCCTTTGTTTCGATACATATTTCCTTCTTTTAGATGCTCGTTTTATCGTTATAATCAATGTTTCCTTTGTTTCGATGCATATTTACTTCATTATGATGCTTCTTTTCTCATTAAGATCAACATTTCCTTCGTTTCGATGAATATTTCCTTCATTTTAATGTTCATTTTCTCGTTACGATCAACATTTCCTTCGTTTTGATGCATATTTCCTTCATTTTGAAGCTACTTTTATTGTTAAGATTAACATTTCATTCGTTTCGATGCAGATTTCCTTCTTTTTATGCTCGTTTTCTCGTTACGATCAATATTACCTTCGTTTCGATGCATATTTTCTTCATGTTGATGCTCCTTTTCTTGTTACGATCAACATTTCCTTCGTTTCGACGCATATTTACTTCATTTTGATGTTCCTTTTCCTGTTATGATCAACATTTCATTCGTTTCGATGCAGATTTTCTTCTTTTTTATGCTCGTTTTCTCGTTACAATCAATATTTCCTTTGTTTCGATGAATATTTCCTTCGTTTTGATTCTTATTTTCTCGTTACGATCAATTTTACCTTCGTTTTGATGCATATTTTCTTCATTTTGATGCTTATTTTCTCGTTACGATCAGTATTTCCCTCGTTTCGATGTATATTTCCTTCATTTTGATGCACTTTTTCTAGTAATGATCAACATTTCTTTCGTTTCGATGCATATTTACTTCATTTTGATGCTCCTTTTATTGTTAAGATCAATATTTCATTCGTTTCGATGCAGATTTCCATCATTTTGATGCTCCTTTTCTCAATACGATCAACATTTCCTTCGATTCGATGAATATTTCCTTCGTTTTAATGATCATTTTTCGTTACGATCATCATTTTCTTCGTTTCGATGTATATTTCCTTCATTTTGATGCACTTTTATCTCGTTACGATCTGCATTTCCTTCGTATCGATGCATATTTACTTCATTTTTATGCTCCTTTTCATGTTACGATCAACATTTCATTCGTTTCTATGCAGATTTCCATCTTTTTAATGCTCATTTTCTCGTTATGATCAATATTTCCTTTGTTTCGATGCATATTTCCTTCATTTTGATGCTCCTTTTCTCATTACGATCAACATTTCCTTTGTTTCGATGAATATTTCCTTCATTTTAATGCTTATTTTCTCATTACGATCAATATTTCCTTTGTTTCGATGAATATTTCCTTCATTTTAATGCTTATTTTCTCGTTACGATCAACATTTCCTTCGTTTCGAAGCATATTTCCTTCATTTTGATGCTCCTTTCTTATTACGATAAACATTTCATTTGTTTCGATGCAGATTTCCTTCTTTATTATTCTTGTTTTCTCGTTATGATCAATGTTTCCTTTGTTTCGATACATATTTCCTTCGTTTAAATGCTCGTTTTATCGTTATGATCAATGTTTACTTTGTTTTGATGCATATTTACTTCATTATGATACTTCTTTTCTCATTAAGATCAACATTACCTTCGTTTCGATGAATATTTCCTTCATTTTAATGTTCATTTTCTCGTTACGATCAACATTTCCTTCGTTTTGATGCATATTTCCTTCATTTTGATGCTCCTTTTATTGTTACGATTAACATTTCATTCGTTTCGATGCAGATTTCCTTATTTTTATGCTCGTTTTCTCGTTACGATCAATATTACCTTCGTTTCGATGCATATTTCCTTCATTTTGATGCTCCTTTTCTTGTTACGATCAACATTTCCTTCGTTTCGATGCATATTTACTTCATTTTGATGTTCCTTTTCCTGTTATGATCAACATTTCATTTGTTTTGATGCAGATTTCCTTCTTTTTTATGCTCGTTTTCTCGTTACAATCAATATTTCCTTTGTTTCGATGAATATTTCCTTCGTTTTGATTCTTATTTTCTCGTTACGATCAATTTTACCTTCGTTTCGATGCATATTTTCTTCATTTTGATGCTTATTTTCTCGTTACGATCAATATTTCCCTCGTTTCGATGTATATTTCCTTCATTTTGATGTACTTTTTCTAGTAACGATCAATATTTCTTTCGTTTCGATGCATATTTACTTCATTTTGATGCTCCTTTTATTGTTAAGATCAACATTTCATTTGTTTCGATGCAAATTTCCATCATTTTGATGCTCCTTTTCTCAATACGATCAACATTTCCTTCGATTCGATGAATATTTCCTTCGTTTTAATGATCATTTTTTCGTTACGATCAACATTTTCTTCGTTTCGATGTATATTTTCTTCATTTTGATGCACTTTTTTCCCGTTACGATCTGCATTTCCTTCGTATCGATGCATATTTACTTCATTTTTATGCTCCTTTTCATGTTACGATCAACATTTCATTCGTTTCTATGCAGATTTCCTTCTTTTTAATGCTCATTTTCTCGTTATGATCAATATTTCCTTTGTTTCGATGCATATTTCCTTCATTTTGATGCTCCTTTTCTCATTACGATCAACATTTCCTTTGTTTCGATGAATATTTCCTTCATTTTAATGCTTATTTTCTCGTTACGATCAACATTTCCTCCGTTTCGATGCATATTTCCTTCATTTTGATGCTCCTTTCTTGTTACGATAAACATTTCATTCGTTTCGATGCGGATTTCCTTCTTTATTATGCTTGTTTTCTCGTTATGATAAATGTTACCTTTGTTTCGATGCATATTTCCTTCTTTTAGATGCTCGTTTTCTCGTTATGATCAATGTTTCCTTTGTTTCGATACATATTTCCTTCTTTTAGATGCTCATTTTATCGTTATGATCAATGTTTCCTTTGTTTTAATGCATATTTAATTCATTTTGATACTTCTTTTCTAATTAAGATCAACATTTCCTTCGTTTCGATGAATATTTCCTTCATTTTAATGTTCATTTTCTCGTTACGATCAACATTTCCTTCGTTTTGATGCATATTTCCTTCATTTTGATGCTCCTTTTATTGTTACGATTAACATTTCATTCGTTTCGATGCAGATTTCCTTCTTTTTTATGCTCGTTTTCTCGTTACGATCAATATTACCTTCGTTTCGATGCAGATTTCCTTCTTTTTGATGCTCGTTTTCTCGTTACCATCAATATTACCTTTGTTTCGATGCATATTTCCTTCTTTTAGATGCTTGTTTTCTCGTTATGATCAATGTTTCCTTTGTTTCGATACATATTTCCTTCTTTTAGATGCTCGTTTTATCGTTATGATCAATGTTTCCTTTGTTTTGATGCATATTTACTTCATTATGATACTTCTTTTCTCATTAAGATCAACATTTCCTTCGTTTCGATGAATATTTCCTTCATTTTAATGTTCATTTTCTCGTTACGATCAACATTTCCTTCGTTTTGATGCATATTTCCTTCATTTTGATGCTCCTTTTATTGTTACGATTAACATTTCATTCGTTTCGATGCAGATTTCCTTCTTTTTGATGCTCGTTTTCTCGTAACGATCAATATTACCTTCGTTTCGATGCAGATTTCCTTCTTTTTGATGCTCGTTTTCTCGTTACGATCAATATTACCTTTGTTTCGATGCATATTTCCTTCTTTTAGAAGCTTGTTTTCTCGTTATGATCAATGTTTCCTATGTTTCGATACATATTTCCTTCTTTTAGATGCTCGTTTTATCGTTATGATCAATGTTTCCTTTGTTTTGATGCATATTTACTTCATTATGATACTTCTTTTCTCATTAAGATCAACATTTCCTTCGTTTCGATGAATATTTCCTTCATTTTAATGTTCATTTTCTCGTTACGATCAACATTTCCTTCGCTTCGATGCATATTTACTTCATTTTGATTCTCCTTTTCTTGTTACGATCAACATTTCATTCGTTTCGATGCAGCTTTCCTTCTTTATTATGCTTGTTTTCTCGTTATGATCAATGTTACCTTTGTTTCGATGCATATTTCCTTCTTTTAGATGCTCGTTTTCTCGTTATGATCAATGTTTTCTTTGATTCGATACATATTTCCTTATTTTAGATGCTCGTTTTATCGTTATGATCAATGTTTCCTTTGTTTCGATGCATATTTACTTCATTATGATGCTTCTTTTCTCATTAAGATCAACATTTCCTTCGTTTCGATGAATATTTCCTTCATTTTAATGTTCATTTTTTCGTTATGATCAACATTTCCTTCGTTTTGAAGCATATTTCCTTCATTTTGATGCTCCTTTTATTGTTACGATTAACATTTCATTCGTTTCGATGCAGATTTCCTTCTTTCTTTTTCTCGTTTTCTCGTTACGATCAATATTACCTTCGTTTCGATGCATATTTCCTTCATTTTGATGCTCCTTTTCTTGTTACGATCAACATTTCCTTCGTTTCGATGCATATTTACTTCATTTTGATGTTCCTTTTCCTGTTATGATCAACATTTCATTCGTTTCGATGCAGATTTCCTTTTTTTTGATGCTCGTCTTCTCGTTACAATCAATATTTCCTTTGTTTCGATGAATATTTCCTTCGTTTTGATTCTTATTTTCTCGTTACGATCAATTTTACCATCGTTTCGATGCATATTTTCTACATTTTGATGCTTATTTTCTCGTTACGATCAATATTACCCTCGTTTCGATGTATATTTCCTTCATTTTGATGCAATTTTTCTTGTAACGATCAACATTTTTTTCGTTTCGATGCATATTTACTTCATTTTGATGCTCCTTTCTTGTTAAGATCAACATTTCATTCGTTTCGATGCAGATTTCCATCATTTTGATTCTCATTTTCTCAATACGATCAACATTTCCTTCGATTCGATGAATATTTCCTTCGTTTTAATGATCATTTTTTCTTTACGATCAATATTTTCTTCGTTTCGATGTATATTTCCTTCTTTTTAATGCTCATTTTCTCGTTATGATCAATATTTCCTTTGTTTCGATACATATTTCCTTCATTTTGATGCTCCTTTTCTCATTACGATCAACATTTCCTTTGTTTTGATGAATATTTCCTTCATTTTAATGCTCATTTTCTCGTTATGATCAACATTTCCTTCGTTTCGATGCATATTTCCTTCATTTTGATGCTCCTTTCTTGTTACGATCAACATTTCATTCGTTTCGATACAGATTTCCTTCTTTTTTATGCTTGTTTTCTCGTTATGATCAATGTTAACTTTGTTTCGATGCATATTTTCTTCTTTTTGATGCTCGTTATCTCGTTATGATCAATGTTTTCTTTGTATCGATGCATATTTCCTTCATTTTGATGCTCCTTTTCTCATTACAATCAATATATCCTTCGTTTCGATGCATATTTCCTTCATTTTGATGCTCCTTTCTTGTTACGATCAACATTTCATTCGTTTCGATGCAGATTTACTTCTTTTTGATACTTGTTTCTCGTTATGATCAATGTTTCCTTTGTTTCGATGCATATTTCCTTTTTTTTATGCTCGTTTTCTCGTTATGATCAATGTTTTCTTTGTTTCGATGCATATTTCCTTCATTCTGATGCTCCTTTTCTCATTACGATCAATATTTCCTTCGTTTCGATGAAAATTTCCTTCATTTTAATGCTCATTTTATCGTTACAATCAACATTTCCTTCATTTCGATGCATATTTCCTTCATTTTGATGCTCCTTTTCTTGTTACGATCAACATTTCATTCGTTTCGATGCAGATTTCCTTCTTTTTTATGCTCGTTTTCTCATTACGATCAATATTTCATTGGTTTGGATGCGTATTTCCTTCGTTTTGATTCTCATTTTCTCATTACGATCAATATTACCTTCGTTTCGATGCATATTTCCTTTACTTTGATGCTCCTTTTCTCGTTACGATAAATATTTCATTCGTTTCGATGCAAATTTCAATCATTTTGATGCTTCTTTTTTTAATACGATCAGCATTTTCTTCGTTTTGATTAATATTTCCTTCATTTTAATGCTCATTTTCTCGTTATGATCAACATTTTCTTCGTTTCGATGTATATTTCCTTCATTTTGATGTACTTTTTCTCGTTACGATCATCATTTCCTTCGTTTCTATGCATATTTACTTCATTCTGATTCTCCTTTTCTTGTTACGATCAACATTTCATTTGTTTCGATGCAGATTTCCTTCTTTATTATGCTTGTTTTCTCGTTATGATCAATGTTACCTTTGTTTCGATGCATATTTCCTTCTTTTAGATGCTCGTTTTCTCGTTATGATCAATGTTTCCTTTGTTTCGATACATATTTCCTTCTTTTAGATGCTTGTTTTATCGGTATGATCAATGTTTCCTTTGTTTTGATGCATATTTACTTCATTATGATACTTCTTTTCTCATTAAGATCAACATTTCCTTCGTTTCGATGAATATTTTCTTCATTTTAATGTTCATTTTCTCGTTACGATCAACATTTCCTTCGTTTTGATGCATATTTCCTTCATTTTGATGCCCCTTTTATTGTTACGATTAACATTTCATTCGTTTCGATGCAGATTTCCTTCTTTTTTATGCTCGTTTTCTCGTTACGATCAATATTACCTTCGTTTCGATGCATATTTCCTTCATTTTGATGCTCCTTTTCTTGTTACGATCAACATTTCCTTCGTTTCGATGCATATTTACTTCATTTTGATGTTCCTTTTCCTGTTATGATCAACATTTCATTCGTTTTGATGCAGATTTCCTTCCTTTTTATGCTCGTTTTCTCGTTACAATCAATATTTCCTTTGTTTCGATGAATATTTCCTTCGTTTTGATTCTTATTTTCTCGTTACGATCAATTTTACCTTCGTTTCGATGCATATTTTCTTCATTTTGATGCTTATTTTCTCGTTACGATCAATATTTCCCTCGTTTCGATGTATATTTCCTTCATTTTGATGTACTTTTTCTAGTAACGATCAACATTTCTTTCGTTTCGATGCATATTTACTTCATTTTGATGCTCCTTTTATTGTTAAGATCAACATTTCATTCGTTTCGATGCAGATTTCCATCATTTTGATGCTCCTTTTCTCAATACGATCAACATTTCCTTCGATTCGATGAATATTTCCTTCGTTTTAATGATCATTTTTTCGTTACGATCAATATTTTTTTCGTTTCGATGTATATTTCCTTCATTTTGATGCACTTTTTTCTCGTTACGATCTGCATTTCCTTCGTATCGATGCATATTTACTTCATTTTATGCTCCTTTTCATGTTACGATCAACATTTCATTCGTTTCTATGGAGATTTCCTTCTTTTTAATGCTCATTTTCTCGTTATGATCAATATTTCCTTTGTTTCGATGCATATTTCCTTCATTTTGATGCTCCTTTCCTCATTACGATCAACATTTCATTTGTTTCGATGAATATTTCCTTCATTTTAATGCTTATTTTCTAGTTACGATCAACATTTCCTTCGTTTCGATGCATATTTCCTTTATTTTGATGCTCCTTTCTTGTTACGACAAACATTTCATTCGTTTCGATGCAGATTTCCTTCTTTATTATGCTTGTTTTCTCGTTATGATCAATGTTACCTTTGTTTCGATGCATATTTCCTTCTTTTAGATGCTCGTTTTCTCGTTATGATCAATGTTTCCTTTGTTTCGATACATATTTCCTTCTTTTAGATGCTCGTTTTATCGTTATGATCAATGTTTCCTTTGTTTTGATGCATATTTACTTCATTATGATACTTCTTTTCTCATTAAGATCAACATTTCCTTCGTTTCGATGAATATTTCCTTCATTTTAATGTTCATTTTCTCGTTACGATCAACATTTCCTTCGTTTTGATGCATATTTCCTTCATTTTGATGCTCCTTTTATTGTTACGATTAACATTTCATTCGTTTCGATGCAGATTTCCTTCTTTTTTATGCTCGTTTTCTCGTTACGATCAATATTACCTTCGTTTCGATGCATATTTCCTTCATTTTGATGCTCCTTTTCTTGTTACGATCAACATTTCCTTCGTTTCGATGCATATTTACTTCATTTTGATGTTCCTTTTCCTGTTATGATCAACATTTCATTCGTTTCGATGCTGATTTCCTTCTTTTTTATGCTCGTTTTCTCGTTACAATCAATATTTCCTTTGTTTCGATGAATATTTCCTTCGTTTTGATTCTTATTTTCTCGTTACGATCAATTTTACCTTCGTTTCGATGCATATTTTCTTCATTTTGATGCTTATTTTCTCGTTACGATCAATATTTCCCTCGTTTCGATGTATATTTCCTTCATTTTGATGCACTTTTTCTAGTAACGATCAACATTTCTTTCGTTTCGATGCATATTTACTTCATTTTGATGCTCCTTTTATTGTTAAGATCAACATTTCATTCGTTTCGATGCAGATTTCCATCATTTTGATGCTCCTTTTCTCAATACGATCAACATTTCCTTCGATTCGATGAATATTTCCTTCGTTTTAATGATCATTTTTTCGTTACGATCAATATTTTTTTCGTTTCGATGTATATTTCCTTCATTTTGATGCACTTTTTTCTCGTTACGATCTGCATTTCCTTCGTATCGATGCATATTTACTTCATTTTATGCTCCTTTTCATGTTACGATCAACATTTCATTCGTTTCTATGCAGATTTCCTTCATTTTAATGCTCATTTTCTCGTTATGATCAATATTTCCTTTGTTTCGATACATATTTCCTTCATTTTGATGCTCCTTTTCTCATTACGATCAACATTTCATTTGTTTCGATGAATATTTCCTTCATTTTAATGCTTATTTTCTAGTTACGATCAACATTTCCTTCGTTTCGATGCATATTTCCTTTATTTTAATGCTCCTTTCTTGTTACGACAAACATTTCATTCGTTTCGATGCAGATTTCCTTCTTTATTATGCTTGTTTTCTCGTTATGATCAATGTTACCTTTGTTTCGATGCATATTTCCTTCTTTTAGATGCTCGTTTTCTCGTTATGATCAATGTTTCCTTTGTTTCGATACATATTTCCTTCTTTTAGATGCTCGTTTTATCGTTATGATCAATGTTTCCTTTGTTTTGATGCATATTTACTTCATTATGATACTTCTTTTCTCATTAAGATCAACATTTCCTTCGTTTCGATGAATATTTCCTTCATTTTAATGTTCATTTTCTCGTTACGATCAACATTTCCTTCGTTTTGATGCATATTTCCTTCATTTTGATGCTCCTTTTATTGTTACGATTAACATTTCATTCGTTTCGATGCAGATTTCCTTCTTTTTTATGCTCGTTTTCTCGTTACGATCAATATTACCTTCGTTTCGATGCATATTTCCTTCATTTTGATGCTCCTTTTCTTGTTACGATCAACATTTCCTTCGTTTCGATGCATATTTACTTCATTTTGATGTTCCTTTTCCTGTTATGATCAACATTTCATTCGTTTCGATGCTGATTTCCTTCTTTTTTATGCTCGTTTTCTCGTTACAATCAACATTTCCTTTGTTTCGATGAATATTTCCTTCGTTTTGATTCTTATTTTCTCGTTACGATCAATTTTACCTTCGTTTCGATGCATATTTTCTTCATTTTGATGCTTATTTTCTCGTTACGATCAATATTTCCCTCGTTTCGATGTATATTTCCTTCATTTTGATGCACTTTTTCTAGTAATGATCAACATTTCTTTCGTTTCGATGCATATTTACTTCATTTTGATGCTCCTTTTATTGTTAAGATCAATATTTCATTCGTTTCGATGCAGATTTCCATCATTTTGATGCTCCTTTTCTCAATACGATCAACATTTCCTTCGATTCGATGAATATTTCCTTCGTTTTAATGATCATTTTTTCGTTACGATCAACATTTTTTTCGTTTCGATGTATATTTCCTTCATTTTGATGCACTTTTTTCTCGTTACGATCTGCATTTCCTTCGTATCGATGCATATTTACTTCATTTTATGCTCCTTTTCATGTTACGATCAACATTTCATTCGTTTCTATGCAGATTTCCTTCATTTTAATGCTCATTTTCTCGTTATGATCAATATTTCCTTTGTTTCGATACATATTTCCTTCATTTTGATGCTCCTTTTCTCATTACGATCAACATTTTCTTTGTTTCGATGAATATTTCCTTCATTTTAATGCTTATTTTCTCGTTACGATCAACATTTCCATCGTTTCGATGCATATTTCCTTCATTTTGATGCTCCTTTCTTGTTACGATAAACATTTCATTCGTTTCGATGCAGATTTCCTTCTTTATTATGCTTGTTTTCTCGTTATGATCAATGTTTCCTTTGTTTCGATGCATATTTCCTTCATTTAGATGCTCGTTTTCTCGTTATGATCAATGTTTCCTTTGTTTCGATACATATTTCCTTCTTTTAGATGCTCGTTTTATCGTTATGATCAATGTTTCCTTTGTTTTGATGCATATTTACTTCATTATGATACTTCTTTTCTCATTAAGATCAACATTTCCTTCGTTTCGATGAATATTTCCTTCATTTTAATGTTCATTTTCTCGTTACGATCAACATTTCCTTCGTTTTGATGTATATTTTCTTCATTTTGATGCTCCTTTTATTGTTACGATTAACATTTCATTCGTTTCGATGCAGATTTCGTTCTTTTTTATGCTCGTTTTCTCGTTACGATCAATATTACCTTCGTTTCGATGCATATTTCCTTCATTTTGATGCTCCTTTTCTTGTTACGATCAACATTTCCTTCGTTTCGATGCATATTTACTTTATTTTGATGTTCCTTTTCCTGTTATGATCAACATTTCATTCGTTTCTATGCAGATTTCCTTCTTTTTTATGCTCGTTTTCTCGTTACAATCAATATTTCCTTTGTTTCGATGAATATTTCCTTCGTTTTGATTCTTATTTTCTCGTTACGATCAATTTTACCTTCGTTTCGATGCATGTTTTCTTCATTTTGATGCTTATTTTCTCGTTACGATCAATATTTCCCTCGTTTCGATGTATATTTCCTTCATTTTGATGTATTTTTTCTAGTAACGATCAACATTTCTTTCGTTTCGATCCATATTTACTTCATTTTGATGCTCCTTTTATTGTTAAGATCAACATTTCATTTGTTTCGATGCAGATTTCCATCATTTTGATTCTCCTTTTCTCAATACGATCAACATTTCCTTCGATTCGATGAATATTTCCTTCGTTTTAATGATCATTTTTTCGTTACGATCAACATTTTCTTCGTTTCGATGTATATTTCCTTCATTTTGATGCACTTTTTTCTCGTTACGATCTGCATTTCCTTCGTATCGATGCATATTTACTTCATTTTTATGCTCCTTTTCATGTTACGATCAACATTTCATTCGTTTCTATGCAGATTTCCTTCTTTTTAATGCTCATTTTCTCGTTATGATTAATATTTCCTTTGTTTCGATGCATATTTCCTTCATTTTGATGCTCCTTTTCTCATTACGATCAACATTTCCTTTGTTTCGATGAATATTTCCTTCATTTTAATGCTTATTTTCTCGTTACGATCAACATTTCCTTCGTTTCGATGCATATTTCCTTCATTTTGATGCTCCTTTCTTGTTACGATAAACATTTCATTCGTTTCGATGCAGATTTCCTTCTTTATTATGCTTGTTTTCTCATTATGATCAATGTTTTCTTTGTTTCGATGCATATTTCCTTCTTTTAGATGCTCGTTTTCTCGTTATGATCAATGTTTCCTTTGTTTCGATACATATTTCCTTCTTTTAGATGCTCGTTTTATCGTTATGATCAATGTTTCCTTTGTTTTGATGCATATTTACTTCATTATGATACTTCTTTTCTCATTAAGATCAACATTTCCTTCATTTCGATGAATATTTCCTTCATTTTAATGTTCATTTTCTCGTTAGGATCAACATTTCCTTCGTTTTGATGCATATTTCCTTCATTTTGATGCTCCTTTTATTGTTACGATTAACATTTCATTAGTTTCGATGCAGATTTCCTTCTTTTTTATGCTCGTTTTCTCGTTACGATCAATATTACTTTCGTTTCGATGCATATTTCCTTCATTTTGATGCTCCTTTTCTTGTTACGATCAACATTTCCTTCGTTTCGATGCATATTTACTTCATTTTGATGTTCCTTTTCCTGTTATGATCAACATTTCATTCGTTTCGATGCAGATTTCCTTCTTTTTCATGCTCGTTTTCTCGTTACAATCAATATTTCCTTTGTTTCGATGAATCTTTCCTTCGTTTTGATTCTTATTTTCTCGTTACGATCAATTTTACCTTCGTTTCGATGCATATTTTCTTCATTTTGATGCTTATTTTCTCGTTACGATCAATATTTCCCTCGTTACGATGTATATTTCCTTCATTTTGATGTACTTTTTCTAGTAACGATCAACATTTCTTTCGTTTCGATCCATATTTACTTCATTTTGATGCTCCTTTTATTGTTAAGATCAACATTTCATTTGTTTCGATGCAGATTTCCATCATTTTGATTCTCCTTTTCTCAATACGATCAACATTTCCTTCGATTCGATGAATATTTCCTTCGTTTTAATGATCATTTTTTCGTTACGATCAACATTTTCTTCTTTTCGATGTATATTTCCTTCATTTTGATGAACTTTTTTCTCGTTACGATCTGCATTTCCTTCGTATCGATGCATATTTACTTCATTTTTATGCTCCTTTTCATGTTACGATCAACATTTCATTCGTTTCTATGCAGATTTCCTTCTTTTTAATGCTCATTTTCTCGTTATGATCAATATTTCCTTTGTTTCGATTCATATTTCCTTCATTTTGATGCTCCTTTTCTCATTACGATCAACATTTCCTTTGTTTCGATGAATATTTCCTTCATTTTAATGCTTATTTTCTCGTTACGATCAACATTTCCTTCGTTTCGATGCATATTTCCTTCATTTTGATGCTCCTTTCTTGTTACGATAAACATTTCATTCGTTTCGATGCAGATTTCCTTCTTTATTATGCTTGTTTTCTCATTATGATCAATGTTTCCTTTGTTTCGATGCATATTTCCTTCTTTTAGAAGCTCGTTTTCTCGTTATGATCAATGTTTCCTTTGTTTCGATACATATTTCCTTCTTTTAGATGCTCGTTTTATCGTTATGATCAATGTTTCCTTTGTTTTGATGCATATTTACTTCATTATGATACTTCTTTTCTCATTAAGATCAACATTTCCTTCGTTTCGATGAATATTTCCTTCATTTTAATGTTCATTTTCTCGTTACGATCAACATTTCCTTCGTTTTGATACATATTTCCTTCATTTTGATGCTCCTTTTATTGTTACGATTAACATTTCATTCGTTTCGATGCAGATTTCCTTCTTTTTTATGCTCGTTTTCTCGTTACGATCAATATTACCTTCGTTTCGATGCATATTTCCTTCATTTTGATGCTCCTTTTCTTGTTACGATCAACATTTCCTTCGTTTCGATGCATATTTACTTCATTTTGATGTTCCTTTTCCTGTTATGATCAACATTTCATTCGTTTCGATGCAGATTTCCTTCTTTTTCATGCTCGTTTTCTCGTTACAATCAATATTTCCTTTGTTTCGATGAATCTTTCCTTCATTTTGATTCTTATTTTCTCGTTACGATCAATTTTACCTTCGTTTCGATGCATATTTTCTTTATTTTGATGCTTATTTTCTCGTTACGATCAATATTTCCCCGTTTCGATGTATATTTCCTTCATTTTGATGCACTTTTTCTAGTAACGATCAACATTTCTTTCGTTTCGATGCATATTTACTTCATTTTGATGCACCTTTTATTGTTAAGATCAACATTTCATTCGTTTCGATGCAGATTTCCATCATTTTGATGCTCCTTTTCTCAATACGATCAACATTTCCTTCGATTCGATGAATATTTCCTTCGTTTTAATGATCATTTTTTCGTTACGATCAACATTTTCTTTGTTTCGATGTATATTTCCTTCATTTTGATGAACTTTTTTCTCGTTACGATCTGCATTTCCTTCGTATCGATGCATATTTACTTCATTTTTATGCTCCTTTTCATGTTACGATCAACATTTCATTCGTTTCTATGCAGATTTCCTTCTTTTTAATGCTCATTTTCTCGTTATGATCAATATTTCCTTTGTTTCGATTCATATTTCCTTCATTTTGATGCTCCTTTTCTCATTACGATCAACATTTCCTTTGTTTCGATGAATATTTCCTTCATTTTAATGCTTATTTTCTCGTTACGAACAACATTTCCTTCGTTTCGATGCATATTTCCTTCATTTTGATGCTCCTTTCTTGTTACGATAAACATTTCATTCGTTTCGATGCAGATTTCCTTCTTTATTATGCTTGTTTTCTCATTATGATCAATGTTTCCTTTGTTTCGATGCATATTTCCTTCTTTTAGATGCTCGTTTTCTCGTTATGATCAATGTTTCCTTTGTTTCGATACATATTTCCTTCTTTTAGATGCTCGTTTTATCGTTATGATCAATGTTTCCTTTGTTTTGATGCATATTTACTTCATTATGATACTTCTTTTCTCATTAAGATCAACATTTCCTTCGTTTCGATGAATATTTCCTTCATTTTAATGTTCATTTTCTCGTTACGATCAACATTTCCTTCGTTTTGATACATATTTCCTTCATTTTGATGCTCCTTTTATTGTTACGATTAACATTTCATTCGTTTCGATGCAGATTTCCTTCTTTTTTATGCTCGTTTTCTCGTTACGATCAATATTACCTTCGTTTCGATGCATATTTCCTTCATTTTGATGCTCCTTTTCTTGTTACGATCAACATTTCCTTCGTTTCGATGCATATTTACTTCATTTTGATGTTCCTTTTCCTGTTATGATCAACATTTCATTCGTTTCGATGCAGATTTCCTTCTTTTTCATGCTCGTTTTCTCGTTACAATCAATATTTCCTTTGTTTCGATGAATCTTTCCTTCATTTTGATTCTTATTTTCTCGTTACGATCAATTTTACCTTCGTTTCGATGCATATTTTCTTCATTTTGATGCTTATTTTCTCGTTACGATCAATATTTCCCCGTTTCGATGTATATTTCCTTCATTTTGATGCACTTTTTCTAGTAACGATCAACATTTCTTTCGTTTCGATGCATATTTACTTCATTTTGATGCTCCTTTTATTGTTAAGATCAACATTTCATTCGTTTCGATGCAGATTTCCATCATTTTGATGCTCCTTTTCTCAATACGATCAACATTTCCTTCGATTCGATGAATATTTCCTTCGTTTTAATGATCATTTTTTCGTTACGATCAACATTTTCTTTGTTTCGATGTATATTTCCTTCATTTTGATGAACTTTTTTCTCGTTACGATCTGCATTTCCTTCGTATCGATGCATATTTACTTCATTTTTATGCTCCTTTTCATGTTACGATCAACATTTCATTCGTTTCTATGCAGATTTCCTTCTTTTTAATGCTCATTTTCTCGTTATGATCAATATTTCCTTTGTTTCGATTCATATTTCCTTCATTTTGATGCTCCTTTTCTCATTACGATCAACATTTCCTTTGTTTCGATGAATATTTCCTTCATTTTAATGCTTATTTTCTCGTTACGATCAACATTTCCTTCGTTTCGATGCATATTTCCTTCATTTTGATGCTCCTTTCTTGTTACGATAAACATTTCATTCGTTTCGATGCAGATTTCCTTCTTTATTATGCTTGTTTTCTCATTATGATCAATGTTTCCTTTGTTTCGATGCATATTTCCTTCTTTTAGATGCTCGTTTTCTCGTTATGATCAATGTTTCCTTTGTTTCGATACATATTTCCTTCTTTTAGATGCTCGTTTTATCGTTATGATCAATGTTTCCTTTGTTTTGATGCATATTTACTTCATTATGATACTTCTTTTCTCATTAAGATCAACATTTCCTTCGTTTCGATGAATATTTCCTTCATTTTAATGTTCATTTTCTCGTTACGATCAACATTTCCTTCGTTTTGATATATATTTCCTTCATTTTGATGCTCCTTTTATTGTTACGATTAACATTTCATTCGTTTCGATGCAGATTTCCTTCTTTTTTATGCTCGTTTTCTCGTTACGATCAATATTACCTTCGTTTCGATGCATATTTCCTTCATTTTGATGCTCCTTTTCTTGTTACGATCAACATTTCCTTCGTTTCGATGCATATTTACTTCATTTTGATGTTCCTTTTCCTGTTATGATCAACATTTCATTCGTTTCGATGCAGATTTCCTTCTTTTTCATGCTCGTTTTCTCGTTACAATCAATATTTCCTTTGTTTCGATGAATCTTTCCTTCATTTTGATTCTTATTTTCTCGTTACGATCAATTTTACCTTCGTTTCGATGCATATTTTCTTCATTTTGATGCTTATTTTCTCGTTACGATCAATATTTCCCCGTTTCGATGTATATTTCCTTCATTTTGATGCACTTTTTCTAGTAACGATTAACATTTCTTTCGTTTCGATGCATATTTACTTCATTTTGATGCTCCTTTTATTGTTAAGATCAACATTTCATTCGTTTCGATGCAGATTTCCATCATTTTGATGCTCCTTTTCTCAATACGATCAACATTTCCTTCGATTCGATGAATATTTCCTTCGTTTTAATGATCATTTTTTCGTTACGATCAACATTTTCTTCGTTTCGATGTATATTTCCTTCATTTTGATGCACTTTTTTTTCGTTACGATCTGCATTTCCTTCGTATCGATGCATATTTACTTCATTTTTATGCTCCTTTTCATGTTACGATCAACATTTCATTCGTTTCTATGCAGATTTCCTTCTTTTTAATGCTCATTTTCTCGTTATGATCAATATTTCCTTTGTTTCGATGCATATTTCCTTCATTTTGATGCTCCTTTTCTCATTACGATCAACATTTCCTTTGTTTCGATGAATATTTCCTTCATTTTAATGCTTATTTTCTCGTTACGATCAACATTTCCTTTGTTTCGATGCATATTTCCTTCATTTTGATGCTCCTTTCTTGTTACGATAAACATTTCATTCGTTTCGATGCAGATTTCCTTCTTTATTATGCTTGTTTTCTCGTTATGATCAATGTTACCTTTGTTTCGATGCATATTTCCTTCTTTTAGATGCTCGTTTTCTCGTTATGATCAATGTTTCCTTTGTTTCGATACATATTTCCTTCTTTTAGATGCTCGTTTTATCGTTATGATCAATGTTTCCTTTGTTTTGATGCATATTTACTTCATTATGATACTTCTTTTCTCATTAAGATCAACATTTCCTTCGTTTCGATGAATATTTCCTTCATTTTAATGTTTATTTTCTCGTTACGATCAACATTTCCTTCGTTTTGATGCATATTTCCTTCATTTTGATGCTCCTTTTATTGTTACGATTAACATTTCATTCGTTTCGATGCAGATTTCCTTCTTTTTTATGCTCGTTTTCTCGTTACGATCAATATTACCTTCGTTTCGATGCATATTTCCTTAATTTTGATGCTCCTTTTCTTGTTACGATCAACATTTCCTTCGTTTCGATGCATATTTACTTCATTTTGATGTTCCTTTTCCTGTTATGATCAACATTTCATTCGTTTCGATGCAGATTTCCTTCTTTTTCATGCTTGTTTTCTCGTTACAATCAATATTTCCTTTGTTTCGATGAATCTTTCCTTCATTTTGATTCTTATTTTCTCGTTACGATCAATTTTACCTTCGTTTCGATGCATATTTTCTTCATTTTGATGCTTATTTTCTCGTTACGATCAATATTTCCCCGTTTCGATGTATATTTCCTTCATTTTGATGCACTTTTTCTAGTAACGTTCAACATTTCTTTCGTTTCGATGCATATTTACTTCATTTTGATGCTCCTTTTATTGTTAAGATCAACATTTCATTCGTTTCGATGCAGATTTCCATCATTTTGATGCTCCTTTTCTCAATACGATCAACATTTCCTTCGATTCGATGAATATTTCCTTCGTTTTAATGATCATTTTTTCGTTACGATCAACATTTTCTTCGTTTCGATGTATATTTCCTTCATTTTGATGCACTTTTTTTTCGTTACGATCTGCATTTCCTTCGTATCGATGCATATTTACTTCATTTTTATGCTCCTTTTCATGTTACGATCAACATTTCATTCGTTTCTACGCAGATTTCCTTCTTTTTAATGCTCATTTTCTCGTTATGATCAATATTTCCTTTGTTTCGATGCATATTTCCTTCATTTTGATGCTCCTTTTCTCATTACGATCAACATTTCCTTTGTTTCGATGAATATTTCCTTCATTTTAATGCTTATTTTCTCGTTACGATCAACATTTCCTTTGTTTCGATGCATATTTCCTTCATTTTGATGCTCCTTTCTTGTTACGATAAACATTTCATTCGTTTCGATGCAGATTTCCTTCTTTATTATGCTTGTTTTCTCGTTATGATCAATGTTACCTTTGTTTCGATGCATATTTCCTTCTTTTAGATGCTCGTTTTCTCGTTATGATCAATGTTTCCTTTGTTTCGATACATATTTCCTTCTTTTAGATGCTCGTTTTATCGTTATGATCAATGTTTCCTTTGTTTTGATGCATATTTACTTCATTATGATACTTCTTTTCTCATTAAGATCAACATTTCCTTCGTTTCGATGAATATTTCCTTCATTTTATTGTTCATTTTCTCGTTACGATCAACATTTCCTTCGTTTTGATGCATATTTCCTTCATTTTGATGCTCCTTTTATTGTTACGATTAACATTTCATTCGTTTCGATGCAGATTTCCTTCTTTTTTATGCTCGTTTTCTCGTTACGATCAATATTACCTTCGTTTCGATGCATATTTCCTTCATTTTGATGCTCCTTTTCTTGTTACGATCAACATTTCCTTCGTTTCGATGCATATTTACTTCATTTTGATGTTCCTTTTCCTGTTATGATCAACATTTCATTCGTTTCGATGCAGATTTCCTTCTTTTTTATGCTCGTTTTCTCGTTACAATCAATATTTCCTTTATTTCGATGAATATTTCCTTCGTTTTGATTCTTATTTTCTCGTTACGATCAATTTTACCTTCGTTTCGATGCATATTTTCTTCATTTTGATGCTTATTTTCTCGTTACGATCAATATTTCCCTCGTTTCGATGTATCTTTCCTTCATTTTGATGCACTTTTTCTAGTAACGATCAACATTTTTTTCGTTTCGATGCATATTTACTTCATTTTGATGCTCCTTATATTGTTAAGATCAACATTTCATTCGTTTCGATGCAGATTTTCATCATTTTGATGCTCCTTTTCTCAATACGATCAACATTTTCTTCGATTCGATGAATATTTCCTTCGTTTTAATGATCATTTTTTCGTTACGATCAACATTTTCTTCGTTTCGATGTATATTTCCTTCATTTTGATGCACTTTTTTCTCGTTACGATCTGCATTTCCTTCGTATCGATGCATATTTACTTCATTTTTATGCTCCTTTTCATGTTACGATCAACATTTCATTCGTTTCTATGCAGATTTCCTTCTTTTTAATGCTCATTTTCTCGTTATGATCAATATTTCCTTTGTTTCGATGCATATTTCCTTCATTTTGATGCTCCTTTTCTCATTACGATCAACATTTCTTTTGTTTCGATGAATATTTCCTTCATTTTAATGCTTATTTTCTCGTTACGATCAACATTTCATTCGTTTCGATGCAGATTTCCATCATTTTGATGCTCCTTTTCTCAATACGATCAACATTTCCTTCGATTCGATGAATATTTCCTTCGTTTTAATGATCATTTTTTCGTTACGATCAACATTTTCTTCGTTTCGATGTATATTTCCTTCATTTTGATGCTATATTTCCTTCATTTTGATGCACTTTTTTCTCGTTACGATCTGCATTTCCTTCGTATCGATGCATATTTACTTCATTTTTATGCTCCTTTTCATGTTACGATCAACATTTCATTCGTTTCTATGCAGATTTCCTTCTTTTTAATGCTCATTTTCTCGTTATGATCAATATTTCCTTTGTTTCGATGCATATTTCCTTCATTTTGATGCTCCTTTTCTCATTACGATCAACATTTCCTTTGTTTCGATGAATATTTCCTTCATTTTAATGCTTATTTTCTCGTTACGATCAACATTTCCTTTGTTTCGATGCATATTTCCTTCATTTTGATGCTCCTTTCTTGTTACGATAAACATTTCATTCGTTTCGATGCAGATTTCCTTCTTTATTATGCTTGTTTTCTCGTTATGATCAATGTTAACTTTGTTTCGATGCATATTTCCTTCTTTTAGATGCTCGTTTTCTCGTTATGATCAATGTTTCCTTTGTTTCGATACATATTTCCTTCTTTTAGATGCTCGTTTTATCGTTATGATCAATGTTTCCTTTGTTTTGATGCATATTTACTTCATTATGATACTTCTTTTCTCATTAAGATCAACATTTCCTTCGTTTCGATGAATATTTCCTTCATTTTAATGTTTATTTTCTCGTTACGATCATCATTTCCTTCGTTTTGATGCATATTTCCTTCATTTTGATGCTCCTTTTATTGTTACGATTAACATTTCATTCGTTTCGATGCAGATTTCCTTCTTTTTTATGCTCGTTTTCTCGTTACGATCAATATTACCTTCGTTTCGATGCATATTTCCTTCATTTTGATGCTCCTTTTCTTGTTACGATCAACATTTCCTTCGTTTCGATGCATATTTACTTCATTTTGATGTTCCTTTTCCTGTTATGATCAACATTTCATTCGTTTCGATGCAGATTTCCTTCTTTTTTATGCTCGTTTTCTCGTTACAATCAATATTTCCTTTATTTCGATGAATATTTCCTTCGTTTTGATTCTTATTTTCTCGTTACGATCAATTTTACCTTCGTTTTGATGCATATTTTCTTCATTTTGATGCTTATTTTCTCGTTACGATCAATATTTCCCTCGTTTCGATGTATATTTCCTTCATTTTGATGTACTTTTTCTAGTAACGATCAACATTTCTTTCGTTTCGATCCATATTTACTTCATTTTGATGCTCCTTTTATTGTTAAGATCAACATTTCATTTGTTTCGATGCAGATTTCCATCATTTTGATTCTCCTTTTCTCAATACGATCAACATTTCCTTCGATTCGATGAATATTTCCTTCGTTTTAATGATCATTTTTTCATTACGATCAACATTTTCTTCGTTTCGATGTATATTTCCTTCATTTTGATGCACTTTTTTCTCGTCACGATCTGCATTTCCTTCTTATCGATGCATATTTACTTCATTTTTATGCTCCTTTTCATGTTACGATCAACATTTCATTCGTTTCTATGCAGATTTCCTTCTTTTTAATGCTCATTTTCTCGTTATGATCAATATTTCCTTTGTTTCGATGCATATTTCCTTCATTTTGATGCTCCTTTTCTCATTACGATCAACATTTCCTTTGTTTCGATGAATATTTCTTTCATTTTAATGCTTATTTTCTCGTTACGATCAACATTTCCTTCGTTTCGATACATATTTCCTTCATTTTGATGCTCCTTTCTTGTTACGATAAACATTTCATTCGTTTCGATGCAGATTTCCTTCTTTATTATGCTTGTTTTCTCGTTATGATCAATGTTACCTTTGTTTCGATGCATATTTCCTTCTTTTAGATGCTCGTTTTCTCGTTATGATCAATGTTTCCTTTGTTTCGATACATATTTCCTTCTTCTAGATGCTCGTTTTATCGTTATGATCAATGTTTCCTTTGTTTTGATGCATATTTACTTCATTATGATACTTCTTTTCTCATTAAGATCAACATTTCCTTCGTTTCGATGAATATTTCCTTCATTTTATTGTTCATTTTCTCGTTACGATCAACATTTCCTTCGTTTTGATGCATATTTCCTTCATTTTGATGCTCCTTTTATTGTTACGATTAACATTTCATTCGTTTCGATGCAGATTTCCTTCTTTTTTATGCTCGTTTTCTCGTTACGATCAATATTACCTTCGTTTCGATGCATATTTCCTTCATTTTGATGCTCCTTTTCTTGTTACGATCAACATTTCCTTCGTTTCGATGCATATTTACTTCATTTTGATGTTCCTTTTCCTGCTATGATCAACATTTCATTCGTTTCGATGCAGATTTCCTTCTTTTTTATGCTCGTTTTCTCGTTACAATCAATATTTCCTTTGTTTCGATGAATATTTCCTTCGTTTTGATTCTTATTTTCTCGTTACGATCAATTTTACCTTCGTTTCGATGCATATTTTCTTCATTTTGATGCTTATTTTCTCGTTACGATCAATATTTCCCTCGTTTCGATGTATCTTTCCTTCATTTTGATGCACTTTTTCTAGTAACGATCAACATTTTTTTCGTTTCGATGAATATTTACTTCATTTTGATGCTCCTTTTATTGTTAAGATCAACATTTCATTCGTTTCGATGCAGATTTTCATCATTTTGATGCTCCTTTTCTCAATACGATCAACATTTCCTTCGATTCGATGAATATTTCCTTCGTTTTAATGATCATTTTTTCGTTACGATCAACATTTTCTTCGTTTCGATGTATATTTCCTTCATTTTGATGCACTTTTTTCTCGTTACGATCTGCATTTCCTTCGTATCGATGCATATTTACTTCATTTTTATGCTCCTTTTCATGTTACGATCAACATTTCATTCGTTTCTATGCAGATTTCCTTCTTTTTAATGCTCATTTTCTCGTTATGATCAATATTTCCTTTGTTTCGATGCATATTTCCTTCATTTTGATGCTCCTTTTCTAATTACGAT
Source organism: Pogostemon cablin (assembly GCA_023678885.1). Lineage (NCBI taxonomy): Eukaryota > Viridiplantae > Streptophyta > Magnoliopsida > Lamiales > Lamiaceae > Pogostemon > Pogostemon cablin. The sequence goes on along the minus strand of JAHCLQ010000618.1, from coordinate 42,933 downwards.
CAACATTTCTTTTGTTTCGATGAATATTTCCTTCATTTTAATGCTTATTTTCTCGTTACGATCAACATTTCATTCGTTTCGATGCAGATTTCCATCATTTTGATGCTCCTTTTCTCAATACGATCAACATTTCCTTCGATTCGATGAATATTTCCTTCGTTTTAATGATCATTTTTTCGTTACGATCAACATTTTCTTCGTTTCGATGTATATTTCCTTCATTTTGATGCTATATTTCCTTCATTTTGATGCACTTTTTTCTCGTTACGATCTGCATTTCCTTCTTATCGATGCATATTTACTTCATTTTTATGCTCCTTTTCATGTTACGATCAACATTTCATTCGTTTCTATGCAGATTTCCTTCTTTTTAATGCTCATTTTCTCGTTATGATCAATATTTCCTTTGTTTCGATGCATATTTCCTTCATTTTGATGCTCCTTTTCTCATTACGATCAACATTTCCTTTGTTTCGATGAATATTTCCTTCATTTTAATGCTTATTTTCTCGTTACGATCAACATTTCCTTCGTTTCGATACATATTTACTTCATTTTGATGCTCCTTTCTTGTTACGATAAACATTTCATTCGTTTCGATGCAGATTTCCTTCTTTATTATGCTTGTTTTCTCGTTATGATCAATGTTACCTTTGTTTCGATGCATATTTCCTTCTTTTAGATGCTCGTTTTCTCGTTATGATCAATGTTTCCTTTGTTTCGATACATATTTCCTTCTTTTAGATGCTCGTTTTATCGTTATGATCAATGTTTCCTTTGTTTTGATGCATATTTACTTCATTATGATACTTCTTTTCTCATTAAGATCAACATTTCCTTCGTTTCGATGAATATTTCCTTCATTTTATTGTTCATTTTCTCGTTACGATCAACATTTCCTTCGTTTTGATGCATATTTCCTTCATTTTGATGCTCCTTTTATTGTTACGATTAACATTTCATTCGTTTCGATGCAGATTTCCTTCTTTTTTATGCTCGTTTTCTCGTTACGATCAATATTACCTTCGTTTCGATGCATATTTCCTTCATTTTGATGCTCCTTTTCTTGTTACGATCAACATTTCCTTCGTTTCGATGCATATTTACTTCATTTTGATGTTCCTTTTCCTGCTATGATCAACATTTCATTCGTTTCGATGCAGATTTCCTTCTTTTTTATGCTCGTTTTCTCGTTACAATCAATATTTCCTTTGTTTCGATGAATATTTCCTTCGTTTTGATTCTTATTTTCTCGTTACGATCAATTTTACCTTCGTTTCGATGCATATTTTCTTCATTTTGATGCTTATTTTCTCGTTACGATCAATATTTCCCTCGTTTCGATGTATATTTCCTTCATTTTGATGTACTTTTTCTAGTAACGATCAACATTTCTTTCATTTCGATCCATATTTACTTCATTTTGATGCTCCTTTTATTGTTAAGATCAACATTTCATTTGTTTCGATGCAGATTTCCATCATTTTGATTCTCCTTTTCTCAATACGATCAACATTTCCTTCGATTCGATGAATATTTCCTTCGTTTTAATGATCATTTTTTCGTTACGATCAACATTTTCTTCGTTTCGATGTATATTTCCTTCATTTTGATGCACTTTTTTCTCGTCACGATCTGCATTTCCTTCGTATCGATGCATATTTACTTCATTTTTATGCTCCTTTTCATGTTACGATCAACATTTCATTCGTTTCTATGCAGATTTCCTTCTTTTTAATGCTCATTTTCTCGTTATGATCAATATTTCCTTTGTTTCGATGCATATTTCCTTCATTTTGATGCTCCTTTTCTCATTACGATCAACATTTCCTTTGTTTCGATGAATATTTCCTTCATTTTAATGCTTATTTTCTCGTTACGATCAACATTTCCTTCGTTTCGATGCATATTTCCTTCATTTTGATGCTCCTTTCTTGTTACGATAAACATTTCATTCGTTTCGATGCAGATTTCCTTCTTTATTATGCTTGTTTTCTCGTTATGATCAATGTTTCCTTTGTTTCGATGCATATTTCCTTCTTTTAGATGCTCGTTTTCTCGTTATGATCAATGTTTCCTTTGTTTCGATACATATTTCCTTCTTTTAGATGCTCGTTTTATCGTTATGATCAATGTTTCCTTTGTTTTGATGCATATTTACTTCATTATGATACTTCTTTTCTCATTAAGATCAACATTTCCTTCGTTTCGATGAATATTTCCTTCATTTTAATGTTCATTTTCTCGTTACGATCAATATTTCCTTCGTTTTGATGCATATTTCCTTCATTTTGATGCTCCTTTTATTGTTACGATTAACATTTCATTCGTTTCGATGCAGATTTCCTTCTTTTTTATGCTCGTTTTCTCGTTACGATCAATATTACCTTCGTTTCGATGCATATTTCCTTCATTTTGATGCTCCTTTTCTTGTTACGATCAACATTTCCTTCGTTTCGATGCATATTTACTTCATTTTGATGTTCCTTTTCCTGTTATGATCAACATTTCATTCGTTTCGATGCAGATTTCCTTCTTTTTTATGCTCGTTTTCTCGTTACAATCAATATTTCCTTTGTTTCGATGAATATTTCCTTCGTTTTGATTCTTATTTTCTCGTTACGATCAATTTTACCTTCGTTTCGATGCATATTTTCTTCATTTTGATGTTTATTTTCTCGTTACGATCAATATTTCCCTCGTTTCGATGTATATTTCCTTCATTTTGATGTACTTTTTCTAGTAACGATCAACATTTCTTTCGTTTCGATCCATATTTACTTCATTTTGATGCTCCTTTTATTGTTAAGATCAACATTTTATTAGTTTCGATGCAGATTTCCATCATTTTGATGCTCCTTTTCTCAATACGATCAACATTTCCTTCGATTCGATGAATATTTCCTTCGTTTTAATGATCATTTTTTCGTTACGATCAACATTTTCTTCATTTCGATGTATATTTCCTTCATTTTGATGCACTTTTTTCTCGTCACGATCTGCATTTCCTTCGTATCGATGCATATTTACTTCATTTTTATGCTCCTTTTCATGTTACGATCAACATTTCATTCGTTTCTATGCAGATTTCCTTCTTTTTAATGCTCATTTTCTCGTTATGATCAATATTTCCTTTGTTTCGATGCATATTTCCTTCATTTTGATGCTCCTTTTCTCATTACGATCAACATTTCCTTTGTTTCGATGAATATTTCCTTCATTTTAATGCTTATTTTCTCGTTACGATCAACATTTCCTTCGTTTCGATGCATATTTCCTTCATTTTGATGCTCCTTTCTTGTTACGATAAACATTTCATTCGTTTCGATGCAGATTTCCTTCTTTATTATGCTTGTTTTCTCGTTATGATCAATGTTTCCTTTGTTTCGATGCATATTTCCTTCTTTTAGATGCTCGTTTTCTCGTTATGATCAATGTTTCCTTTGTTTCGATACATATTTCCTTCTTTTAGATGCTCGTTTTATCGTTATGATCAATGTTTCCTTTGTTTTGATGCATATTTACTTCATTATGATACTTCTTTTCTCATTAAGATCAACATTTCCTTCATTTCGATGAATATTTCCTTCATTTTAATGTTCATTTTCTCGTTACGATCAACATTTCCTTCGTTTTGATGCATATTTCCTTCATTTTGATGCTCCTTTTATTGTTACGATTAACATTTCATTCGTTTCGATGTAGATTTCCTTCTTTTTTATGCTCGTTTTCTCGTTACGATCAATATTACCTTCGTTTCGATGCATATTTCCTTCATTTTGATGCTCCTTTTCTTGTTACGATCAACATTTCCTTCGTTTCGATGCATATTTACTTCATTTTGATGTTCCTTTTCCTGTTATGATCAACATTTCATTCGTTTCGATGCAGATTTCCTTCTTTTTTATGCTCGTTTTCTCGTTTCAATCAATATTTCCTTTGTTTCGATGAATCTTTCCTTCGTTTTGATTCTTATTTTCTCGTTACGATCAATTTTACCTTCGTTTCGATGCATATTTTCTTCATTTTGATGCTTATTTTCTCGTTACGATCAATATTTCCCTCGTTTCGATGTATATTTCCTTCATTTTGATGCACTTTTTCTAGTAACGATCAACATTTCTTTCGTTTCGATGCATATTTACTTCATTTTGATGCTCCTTTTATTGTTAAGATCAACATTTCATTCGTTTCGATGCAGATTTCCATCATTTTGATTCTCCTTTTCTCAATACGATCAACATTTCCTTCGATTCGATGAATATTTCCTTCGTTTTAATGATCATTTTTTCGTTACGATCAACATTTTCTTCGTTTCGATGTATATTTCCTTCATTTTGATGCACTTTTTTCTCGTCACGATGTGCATTTCCTTCGTATCGATGCATATTTACTTCATTTTTATGCTCCTTTTCATGTTACGATCAACATTTCATTCGTTTCTATGCAGATTTCCTTCTTTTTAATGCTCATTTTCTCGTTATGATCAATATTTCCTTTGTTTCGATGCATATTTCCTTCATTTTGATGCTCCTTTTCTCATTACGATCAACATTTCCTTTGTTTCGATGAATATTTCCTTCATTTTAATGCTTATTTTCTCGTTACGATCAACATTTCCTTCGTTTCGATGCATATTTCCTTCATTTTGATGCTCCTTTCTTGTTACGATAAACATTTCATTCGTTTCGATGCAGATTTCCTTCTTTATTATGCTTGTTTTCTCGTTATGATCAATGTTTCCTTTGTTTCGATGCATATTTCCTTCTTTTAGATGCTCGTTTTCTCGTTATGATCAATGTTTCCTTTGTTTCGATACATATTTCCTTCTTTTAGATGCTCGTTTTATCGTTATGATCAATGTTTCCTTTGTTTTGATGCATATTTACTTCATTATGATACTTCTTTTCTCATTAAGATCAACATTTCCTTCGTTTCGATGAATATTTCCTTAATTTTATTGTTCATTTTCTCGTTACGATCAACATTTCCTTCGTTTTGATGCATATTTCCTTCATTTTGATGCTCCTTTTATTGTTACGATTAACATTTCATTCGTTTCGATGCAGATTTCCTTCTTTTTTATGCTCGTTTTCTCGTTACGATCAATATTACCTTCGTTTCGATGCATATTTCCTTCATTTTGATGCTCCTTTTCTTGTTACGATCAACATTTCCTTCGTTTCGATGCATATTTACTTCATTTTGATGTTCCTTTTCCTGTTATGATCAACATTTCATTCGTTTCGATGCAGATTTCCTTCTTTTTTATGCTCGTTTTCTCGTTACAATCAATATTTCCTTTGTTTCGATGAATATTTCCTTCGTTTTGATTCTTATTTTCTCGTTACGATCAATTTTACCTTCGTTTCGATGCATATTTTCTTCATTTTATGCTTATTTTCTCGCTACGATCAATATTTCCCTCGTTTCGATGTATCTTTCCTTCATTTTGATGCACTTTTTCTAGTAACGATCAACATTTCTTTCGTTTCGATGCATATTTACTTCATTTTGATGCTCCTTTTATTGTTAATATCAACATTTCATTCGTTTCGATGCAGATTTTCATCATTTTGATGCTCCTTTTCTCAATACGATCAACATTTCCTTCGATTCGATGAATATTTCCTTCGTTTTAATGATCATTTTTTCGTTACGATCAACATTTTCTTCGTTTCGATGTATATTTCCTTCATTTTGATGCACTTTTTTCTCGTTACGATCTGCATTTCCTTCGTATCGATGCATATTTACTTCATTTTTATGCTCCTTTTCATGTTACGATCAACATTTCATTCGTTTCTATGCAGATTTCCTTCTTTTTAATGCTCATTTTTCGTTATGATCAATATTTCCTTTGTTTCGATGCATATTTCCTTCATTTTGATGCTCCTTTTCTCATTACGATCAACATTTCCTTTGTTTCGATGAATATTTCCTTCATTTTAATGCTTATTTTCTCGTTACGATCAACATTTCCTTTGTTTCGATGCATATTTCCTTCATTTTGATGCTCCTTTCTTGTTACGATAAACATTTCATTCGTTTCGATGCAGATTTCCTTCTTTATTATGCTTATTTTCTCGTTATGATCAATGTTACCTTTGTTTCGATGCATATTTCCTTCTTTTAGATGCTCGTTTTCTCGTTATGATCAATGTTTCCTTTGTTTCGATACATATTTCCTTCTTTTAGATGCTCGTTTTATCGTTATGATCAATGCTTCCTTTGTTTTGATGCATATTTACTTCATTATGATACTTCTTTTCTCATTAAGATCAACATTTCCTTCGTTTCGATGAATATTTCCTTCATTTTAATGTTCATTTTCTCGTTACGATCAACATTTCCTTTGTTTTGATGCATATTTCCTTCATTTTGATGCTCCTTTTATTATTACGATTAACATTTCATTCGTTTCGATGCAGATTTCCTTCTTTTTGATGCTCGTTTTCTCGTTACGATCAATATTACCTTCGTTTCGATGCATATTTCCTTCATTTTGATGCTCCTTTTCTTGTTACGATCAACATTTCCTTCGTTTCGATGCATATTTACTTCATTTTGATGCTCCTTTTCCTGTTATGATCAACATTTCATTTGTTTCGATGCAGATTTCCTTCTTTTTGATGCTCGTTTTCTCGTTACAATCAATATTTCCTTTTTTTTGATGTATATTTCCTTCGTTTTGATTCTTATTTTCTCGTTACGATCAATTTTACCTTCGTTTTGATGCATATTTCCTTCATTTTGATGCTTATTTTCTCGTTACGATCAATATTTCCCTCGTTTCGATGTATATTTCCGTCATTTTGATGCACTTTTTTCTCGTTACGATCCGCATTTCCTTCGTATCGATGCATATTTACTTCGTTTTTATGCTCCTTTTCATGTTACGATCAACATTTAATTCGTTTCGATGCAGATTTCCTTCTTTTTGATGCTCACTTTCCCGTTATGATCAATATTTCCTTTGTTTCGATGCATATTTCCTTCATTTTGATGCTCCTTTTCTCATTACGATCAATATTTCCTTTGTTTTGATGTATATTTCCTTCATTTTAATGCTCATTTTCTCGATACGATCAACATTTCCTTCGTTTCGATGCATATTTCCTTCATTTTGATGCTCCTTTCTTGTTACGATCAACATTTCATTCGTTTCGATGCAGATTTCCTTCTTTTTTATGCATGTTTTCTCGTTATGATCAATGTTACCTTTGTTTCGATGCATATTTCCTTCTTTTTGATGCTCGTTATCTCGTTATGATCAATGTTTTCTTTGTAACGATGCATATTTCTTTCATTTTGATGCTCCTTTTCTCATTACGATCAATATTTCCTTCGTTTCGATGAATATTTTCTTCATTTTAATGCTCATTTTATCGTTACGATCAACATTTCCTTCGTTTCGATGCATATTTCCTTCATTTTGATGCTCCTTTCTTGTTACGATCAATATTTCATTCGTTTCGATGCAGATTTACTTCTTTTTTATGCTTGTTTTCTCCTTATGATCAATGTTTCCTTTGTTTCGATGCATATTTCCTTCTTTTTGATGCTCGTTTTCTCGTTATGATCATTGTTTTCTTTGTTTCGATGCATATTTCCTTCATTCTGATGCTCCTTTTCTCATTACGATCAATATTTCCTTCGTTTCGATGAATATTTCCTTCATTTTAATGCTCATTTTATCATTACTATCAACATTTCCTTCATTTCGATGCATATTTCCTTCATTTTGATGCACCTTTTCTTGTTATGATCAACATTTCATTCGTTTCGATACAGATTTCCTTCTTTTTTATGCTCATTTTCTCATTACGATCAATATTTCATTGGTTTCGATGCATATTTCCTTCGTTTTGATTCTCATTTTCTCGTTACGAACAATATTACCTTCGTTTCGATGCATATTTCCTTCATTTTGATGCTCCTTTTCTCGTTACGATCAACATTTCATTCGTTTCGATGCAAATCTCCATCATTTTGATGCTTCTTTTTTCAGTACGATCAACATTTTCTTCGTTTTGATGAATATTTCCTTCATTTTAATGCTTATTTTCTCGTTATGATCTACATTTTATTCGTTTCGATGAATATTTCCTTCATTTTGATTCACTTTTTCTCGTTACGATCATCATTTCCTTCGTTTCGATGTATATTTACTTCATTTTGATTCCCCTTTTCTTGTTACGATCAACATTTCATTCGTTTCGATGCAGATTTCCTTCTTTTTGATGCTCGTTTTCTCGTTATGATCAATATTTCCTTTGTTTTGATTGCATATTTCCTTCATTTTGACGCTCATTTTCACATTACGATCAACATTTCCATCGTTTCGATGAATATTTACTTCATTTTAATGCTCATTTTCTCGTTACGATCAACATTTCCTTCGTTTCGACGCATATTTTCTTCATTTTGATGCTCCTTTTCTTGTTACGATCAACATTTCATTCGTTTCGATGCAAATTTCCTACTTTTTTATGCTCGTTTTCTCGTTATGATCAATGTTTCCTTTGTTTCGATGCATATTTCCATCTTTTAGATGCTCGTTTTATCGTTATGATCAATGTTTCCTTTGTTTCGATGCATATTTACTTCATTTTGATGCTTCTTTTCTCATTACGATCAATATTTCCATCGTTTCTATGAATATTTCCTTCATTTTAATGCTCATTTTCTCGTTACGATCAACTTTTCCTTCGTTTTGATGCATATTTTCTTCATTTTGACGCTCCTTTTCTTGTTACGATCAACATTTCATTCGTTTCGATGTAGATTTCCTTCTTTTTTATGCTTGTTTTCTCATTACGATCAATATTTCCTTGGTTTCGATGCATATTTCATTCGTTTTGATTCTCATTTTCTCATTACGATCAATATTACCTTCGTTTCGATGCATATTTCCTTCATTTTGATGCTCCTTTTCTCGTTATGATCAACATTTCATTCGTTTTGATGCAGATTTCCATCATTTTGATGCTCCTTTTCTCAGTACGATCAATATTTTCTTCGTTTCGATGAATATTTCCTTCATTTTAATGCTCATTTTCTCGTTACGATAAATATTTTCTTCGTTTCGATGTATATTTCCTTCATTTTGATGCGTTTCTTTCTTGTTATGATCAGCATTTCCTTCGTATCGATGCATATTTACTTCATTTTGATGCTCCTTTTCTTGTTTCAATCAACATTTCATTTGTTTCGATGCAGATTTCCTTATTTTTGATACTCGTTTTCTAGTTATGATCAATATTTCCTTTGTTTCGAAGCATATTTCCTTTTGATGCTTATTTTCTCATTACAATCAACATTTCCTTCGTTTCGATGAATATTTCCTTAATTTTAATGCTAATTTTCTCGTTACGATCAATATTTCCTTCGTTTCGATGCATATTTCCTTCATTTTGATGCTTCTTTTCTTGTTACGATCAACATTTCATTCGTTTCGATGCAGATTTCCTTCTTTTTGATTCTCGTTTTCTCGTTTTGATCAATGTTTCCTTTGTTTCGATACATATTTCCTTCTTTTAGATGCTCGTTTTATCGTTATGATCAATGTTTCCTTTGTTTCGATGCATATTTACTTCATTTTGATCCTTCTTTCTCATTACGATCAATATTTCCTTCGTTTCGATAAATATTTCCTTCATTTTAATGTTCATTTTCTCATTACGATCAACATTTCCTTCATTTCGATGCATATTTCCTTCATTTTGATGCTCCTTTAATTGTTAGGATCAACATTTCATTCGTTTCGATGTAGATTTCCTTCTTTTTGATGCTCCTTTTCTCGTTACGATCAATATTTCCTTTGCTTCGATGCATATTTCCTTCGTTTGATTCTTATTTTTTGATTACGATCAATATTAACTTCGTTTCGACGCATATTTTCTTCATTTTGATGCTCCATTTCTTGTTACGATCAACATTTCCTTTATTTCGATGCATATTTACTTCATTTTGATACTCCTTTTCCTGTTACAATAAACATTTCATTCGTTTCGATGCAGATTTCCTTCTTTTTGATGCTCCTTTTCTCGTTAGAATCAGTATTTCCTCTGTTTCGATGCATATTTCCTTCGTTTTGATTTTAAATTTCTCGTTACGATCAATTTTACCTTCGTTTCGATGCATATTTTCTTCATTTTGATGCTCCTTTTCTCGTTACGATCAACATTTCCTTCGTTTCGATGCAAATTTCCTTCATTTTGATGCTCATTTTCTTGTTACGATCAATATTTCCGTAGTTTCAATGCATATTTCCTTCATTTTGATGCACTTTTTCTAGTAACGATCAGCATTTCCTTCGTTTCGATGATTATTTACTTCATTTTGATGCTCATTTTCTTGTTACGATCAACATTTCATTCTTTTCGAAGCAGATTTCCATCATTTTGATGTTGCTTTTCTCAGTACGATCAACATTTCCTTCGTTTTGATGAATATTTCCCTCATTTAAATGATCATTTTCTCGTTACGATCAACATTTTCTTCGTTTCGATGTATATTTCTTTCATTTTGATGCACTTTTTTCTCGTTACGATCTGCATTTCCTTCGTATCGATGCATATTTACTTTATTTTTATGCTCCTTTTCATGTTACGATCAACATTTAATTCGTTTCGATGCAGATTTCCTTTTTTTTATGCTCATTTTCTCGTTATGATCAATATTTCTTTTGTTTCGATGCATATTTCCTTCATTTTGATGCTCATTTTCACATTACGATCAACATTTCCATCGTTTCCATGAATATTTACTTCATTTTAATGCTCATTTTCTCGTTACGATCAACATTTCCTTCGTTTCGACTCATATTTTCTTCATTTTGATGCTCCTTTTCTTGTTACGATCAACATTTCATTCGTTTCGATGCAAATTTCTTACTTTTTTATGCTCGTTTTCTCGTTATGATCAATGTTTCCTTTGTTTCGATGCATATTTCCATCTTTTAGATGCTCGTTTTATCGTTATGATCAATGTTTCCTTTGTTTCGATGCATATTTACTTCATTTTGATGCTTCTTTTCTCATTACGATCAATATTTCCATCGTTTCGATGAATATTTCCTTCATTTTAATGCCCATTTTCTCGTTACGATCAACATTTCCTTCGTTTCGATGCATATTTCCTTCATTTTGATGCTCCTTTTCTTGTTACGATTAATATTTCATTCGTTTCGATGCAGATTTCCTTCTTTTTGAAGCTCGTTTTCTCGTTATGATCAATGTTTCCTTTGTTTCGATACATATTTCCTTCTTTTAGATGCTCATTTTGTCGTTATTAACATTTTCTTCGTTTCGATGTATATTTCCTTCATTTTGATGCTCCTTTTCTCGTTACGAACAACATTTCCTTCGTTTCAATGTATATTTTCTTCATTTTGATGCTCATTTTCTCGTTACGATCAATAGTTCCTTAGTTTCGATGCATATTTCCTTCATTTTGATGCACTTTTTCTAGTAACGATTAGCATTTCCTTCGTTTCGATGCATATTTACTTCATTTTGATGCTCCTTTTCTCGTTATGATCAACATTTCATTCGTTTTGATGCAGATTTCCATCATTTTGATGCTCCTTTTCTCAGTACGATCAATATTTTCTTCGTTTCGATGAATATTTCCTTCATTTTAATGCTCATTTTCTCGTTACGATCAATATTTTCTTCGTTTCGATGTATATTTCCTTCATTTTGATGCGTTTCTTTCTTGTTACGATCAGCATTTCCTTCGTATCGGTGCATATTTACTTCATTTTGATGCTCCTTTTCTTGTTTAATACAACATTTCATTCGTTTCGATGCAGATTTCCTTATTTTTGATGCTCGTTTTCTAGTTATGATCAATATTTCCTTTGTTTCGAAGCATATTTCCTTTTGATGCTCATTTTCTCATTACAATCAACATTTCCTTCGTTTCGATGAATATTTCCTTCATTTTAATGCTTATTTTCTCGTTACGATCAATATTTCCTTCGTTTCGATGCATATTTCCTTCATTTTGATGCTTCTTTTCTTGTTACGATCAACATTTCATTCGTTTCGATGCAGATTTCCTTCTTTTTGATTCTCATTTTCTCGTTTTGATCAATGTTTCCTTTGTTTCGATACATATTTCCTTCTTTTGGATGCTCGTTTTATCGTTATGATCAATGTTTCCTTTGTTTCGATGCATATTTACTTCATTTTGATGATTCTTTTCTCATTACGATCAATATTTCCTTCGTTTCGATAAATATTTCCTTCATTTTAATGCTCATTTTCTCATTACGATCAACATTTCCTTCATTTCGATGCATATTTCCTTCATTTTGATGCTCCTTTAATTGTTAGGATCAACATTTCATTCATTTCGATGTAGATTTCCTTCTTTTTGATGCTCCTTTTCTCGTTACGATCAATATTTCATTTGCTTCGATGCATATTTCCTTCGTTTGATTCTTATTTTTTCATTACGATCAATATTAACTTCGTTTCGACGCATATTTTCTTCATTTTGATGCTCCTTTTCTTGTTACGATCAACATTTCCTTTGTTTCGATGCATATTTACTTCATTTTGATACTCCTTTTCCTGTTACAATAAACATTTCATTCATTTCGATGCAGATTTCCTTCTTTTTGATGCTCCTTTTCTCGTTAGAATCAGTATTTCCTCTATTTCGATGCATATTTCCATCGTTTTGATTTTAAATTTCTCGTTACGATCAATTTTACCTTCGTTTCGATGCATATTTTCTTCATTTTGATGCTCCTTTTCTCGTTACGATCAACATTTCCTTCGTTTCGATGCAAATTTCCATCATTTTGATGCTCATTTTCTTGTTACGATCAATATTTCCGTAGTTTCAATGCATATTTCCTTCATTTTGATGCACTTTTTCTAGTAACGATCAGCATTTCCTTCGTTTCGATGATTATTTACTTCATTTTGAAGCTCATTTTCTTGTTACGATCAACATTTCATTCGTTTCGAAGCAGATTTCCATCATTTTGATGCTCCTTTTCTCAGTACGATCAACATTTCCTTCGTTTCGATGAATATTTCCCTCATTTAAATGATCATTTTCTCGTTACGATCAACATTTTCTTCGTTTCGATGTATATTTCCTTCATTTTGATGCACTTTTTTCTCGTTACGATCTGCATTTCCTTCGTATCGATGCATATTTACTTTATTTTTATGCTCCTTTTCATGTTACGATCAACATTTCATTCGTTTCTATGCACATTTCCTTCTTTTTTATGCTCATTTTCTCGTTATGATCAACATTTCCTTCGTTTCGATGCATATTTCCTTCATTTTGATTCTCCTTTTCTTGTTACGATCAACATTTCCTTCGTTTCGATGCATATTTAATTCATTTTGATGCTCCTTTTCCTGTTATGATCAACATTTCATTCGTTTCGATGCAGATTTCCTTCTTTTTGATGCTCATTTTCTCGTTACAATCAATATTTCCTTTGTTTCGATGCATATTTCCTTCGTTTTGATTCTTATTTTATCATTACTATCAATTTTACCTTCATTTCGATGCATATTTTCTTCATTTTGATGCTTATTTTCTCATTACGATCAATATTTCCCTCGTTTCGATGTATATTTCCTTCATTTTGATGTACTTTTTCTAGTAACGATAAGCATTTCTTTCGTTTCGATGCATAGTTACTTCATTTTGATGCTCCTTTTCTTGTTACGATCAACATTTTATTCGTTTCGATGCAGACTTCCATCATTTTGATGCTCCTTTTCTCAATACGATCAACATTTCCTTCGTTTCGATGAATATTTTCTTCATTTTAATGCTCATTTTTTCGTTACGATCAACTTTTTCTTCGTTTCGATGTATATTTCCTTCATTTTGATGCATTTTTTTCTCGTTACGATCTGCATTTCCTTCGTATCGATGCATATTTACTTCATTTTTAAGCTCCTTTTCATGTTACGATCAACATTTCATTCGTTTCTATGCAGATTTCCTTCTTTTTGATGCTCATTTTCTCGTTATGATCAATATTTCCTTTGTTTCGATGCATATTTCCTTCATTTTGATGCTCCTTTTCTCATTACGATCAACGTTTCCTTTGTTTCGATGAATATTTCACTCATTTTAATGCTCATTTTCTCATTACGATCAACATTTCCTTCGTTTCGATGCATATTTCCTTCATTTTGATGCTCCTTTCTTGTTACGAACAATATTTCATTCGTTTCGATGCAGATTTCCTTCTTTTTATGCTTGTTTTCTCGTTATGATCAATGTTACCTTTGTTTCGATGCATATTTCCTTCTTTTTGATGCTCGTTTTGTCGTTATGATCAATGTTTCCTTTGTTTCGATACATATTTCCTTCTTTTAGATGCTCGTTTTATCGTTATGATCAATGTTTCCTTTGTTTCGATGCATATTTACTTCATTATGATGCTTCTTTTCTCATTAAGATCAACATTTCCTTCATTTTAATGTTCATTTTCTCGTTACGATCAACATTTCCTTCCTTTTAATGCATATTTCCTTCATTTCGATGCTCCTTTAATTGTTACGATTAACATTTCATTTGTTTCGATGCAGATTTCCTTCTTTTTGATGCTCGTTTTCTCGTTACGATCAATATTACCTTCATTTCGATGCATATTTCCTTCATTTTGATGCTCCTTTTCTTGTTACGATCAACAGTTCCTTCGTTTAGATGCATTTTTACTTCATTTTGATGCTCCTTTTCCTGTTATGATCAACATTTCATTCGTTTCGATGCAGATTTCCTTCTTTTTGATTCTCTTTTTCTCGTTACAATCAATATTTCCTTTGTTTCGATGCATATTTCCTTCGTTTTGATTCTTATTTTCTCGTTACGATCAATTTTACCTTCGTTTCAATGCATATTTCCTTAATTTTGATGCTCCTTTTCTCGTTACGATCAAAATTTCCTTCGTTTCGATGCATATTTCCTTCATTTTGATGCTCATTTTCTCATTACGATCAATATTTCCTTAGTTTCGATGCATATTTCCTTCATTTTGATGCACTTTTTCTAGTAAATATCAGCATTTCATTCGTTTCGATGCATATTTCCTTCATTTTGATGCTCATTTTCTCGTTACGATCAATATTTCCTTAGTTTCGATGCATATTTCCTTCATTTTGATGCACTTTTTCTAGTAAAGATCAGCATTTCCTTCGTTTCGATGCATATTTACTTCATTTTGATGCTCCTTTTCTTGTTACGATCAACATTTCATTTGTTTAGATGCAGATTTCCATCATTTTGATGCTCATTTTCTCAGTACGATCAACATTTCATTCGTTTCGATAAATATTTCCTTCATTTTAATGCTCATTTTATCGTTACAATCAACATTTCCTTCATTTCGATGCATATTTCCTTCATTTTGATGCTCCTTTTCTTGTTATGATCAACATTTCATTCGTTTCGATGCAGATTTCCTTCTTTTTTATGCTCGTTTTCTCATTACGATCAATATTTCATTGGTGTCGATGCATATTTCCTTTATTATGATTCTCATTTTCTCGTTACGATCAATATTACCTTCGTTTCGATGCATATTTCCTTCATTTTGATGCTCCTTTTCTCGTTACGATCAATATTTCCTTTTCTCAGTACGATCAATATTTTCTTCGTTTCGATGTATATTTCCTTCATTTCGGTGCACTTTTTTCTCGTTACAATCAGCATTTTCTTCGTATCGATGCATATTTACTTCATTTTGATTCTCTTTTTTCTAGTTACGATCAACATTTCATTTGTTTCGATGCAGATTTCCTTCGTTTTGATGCTCATTTTCTCATTATGATCAATATTTCCTTTGTTTCGATGCATATTTCCTTCATTTTGATGCTCCTTTTCTCATTACGATCAACATTTCCTTTGTTTCGATGAATATTTCCTTAATTTTAATGCTCATTTTCTCGTTACGATCAACATTTCCTTCGTTTCGATGCATATTTAATTAATTTTGATGCTCCTTTTCTTGTTACGATCAACATTTCATTCGTTTCGATGCAGATTTCCATCATTTAGATGCTCCATTTCTCATTACGATCAATATTTCCTTCGTTTCGTTGAATATTTCCTTCATTTTAATGCTCATTTTATCGTTACAATCAACATTTCCTTCATTTCGATGCATATTTCCTTCATTTTGATGCTCCTTTTCTTGTTATGATCAACATTTCATTCGTTTCGATGCAGATTTCCTTCTTTTTTATGCTCGTTTTCTCATTACGATCAATATTTCATTGGTGTCGATGCATATTTCCTTTATTATGATTCTCATTTTCTCGTTACGATCAATATTACCTTCGTTTCGATGCATATTTCCTTCATTTTGATGCTCCTTTTCTCGTTACGATCAACATTTCATTTGTTTCGATGCAAATTTCCATCATTTTGATGCTTCTTTTTTCAGTACGATCAACATTTTCTTCGTTTTGATGAATATTTCCTTCATTTTAATTCTCATTTTCTCGTTATGATCAACATTTTCTTCGTTTCGATGTATATTTCATTCATTTTGATGCACTTTTTCTCGTTACGATCATCATTTCCTTCGTTTCGATGCATATTTACTTCATTTTGATTCTCCTTTTCTTGTTACGATCAACATTTCATTCGTTTCGATGCAGATTTCCTTCTTTTTGATGCTCGTTTTCTCGTTATGATCAATATTTCCTTTGTTTCGATGCATATTTCCTTCTTTTAGATGCTCATTTTCTCGTTATGATAAATGTTTCCTTTGTTTCGATACATATTTCCTTCTTTTAAATGCTCGTTTTATCGTTATGATCAATGTTTCCTTTGTTTCGATGCATATTTACTTCATTATGATGCTTCTTTTCTCATTAAGATCAACATTTCCTTCGTTTCGATGAATATTTCCTTCATTTTAATGTTCATTTTCTCGTTACGATTAACATTTTCTTCGTTTTGATGCATATTTCCTTCATTTTGATGCTCCTTTTATTGTTGCGATTAACATTTCATTCGTTTCGATGCAGATTTCCTTCTTTTTGATGCTCGTTTTCTCGTTATGATCAATATTACCTTCGTTTCGATGCATATTTCGTTCATTTTGATGCTCCTTTTCTTGTTACGATCAACATTTCCTTCGTTTCGATGCATATATACTTCATTTTGATGCTCCTTTTCCTGTTATGATCAACAATTCATTTGTTTCGATGCAGATTTCCTTCTTTTTGATGCTCGTTTTCTCGTTACAATCAATATTTCCTTTGTTTCGATGCATGTTTTCTTCGTTTTGATACTTATTTTCTCGTTACGATCAATTTTACCTTCCTTTTAATGCATATTTCCTTCATTTTGATTCTTATTTTCTCGTTACGATCAATATTTCCCTCGTTTCGATGTATATTTCCTTCATTTTGATGCACTTTTTCTAGTAACGATCAGCATTTCCTTCGTTCCGATGCATATTTACTTCGTTTTGATGCTCATTTTCTTGTTACGATCAACATTTCATTGGTTTCTATGCAGATTTCCATCATTTTGATGCTCCTTTTCTCAATACGATCAACATTTCCTTCGTTTCGATGAATATTTCCTTCATTTTAATGTTCATTTTCTCGTTACGATCAACATTTTCTTCATTTCGATGTATATTTCCATCATTTTGATGCACTTTTTTCTCGTTACGATCTGCATTTCCTTCGTATCGATGCATATTTACTTCATTTTTATGCTCCTTTTCATGTTACGATCAACATTTAATTCGTTTAGATGCAGATTTCCTTCTTTTTAATGCTCATTTTCTCGTTATGATCAATATTTCCTTTGTTTCGATGCATATTTCCTTCATTTTGATGCTCCTTTTCTCATTACGATCAACATTTCCTTTGTTTTGATGAATATTTCCTTCATTTTAATGCTCATTTTCTCGTTACGATCAACATTTCCTTCGTTTCGATGCATATTTCCTTCATTTTGATGCTCCTTTCTTGTTACGATCAACATTTCATTCGTTTCGATGTAGAATTCCTTCTTTTTTATGCTTGTTTTCTCGTTATGATCAATGTTACTTTTGTTTCGATGCATATTTCCTTCTTTTTGATGCTCATTATCTCGTTATGATCAATGTTTTCTTTCTATCGATGGATATTTCCTTCATTTTGATGCTCCTTTTCTCATTACGATCAATATTTCTTTCGTTTCGATGAATATTTCCTTCATTTTAATGCTCATTTTATCGTTACGATCAACATTTCCTTCGTTTCGATGCATATTTCCTTCATTTTGATGCTCCTTTCTTGTTACGATCAACATTTCATTCGTTTCGATGCAGTTTACTTCTTTTTTATGCTTGTTTTCTCGTTATGATCAATGTTTCCTTTATTTCGATGCATATTTCCTTCTTTTTGATGCTCGTTTTCTCGTTATGATCAATGTTTTCTTTGTTTCGATGCATATTTCCTTCATTCTGATGCTCCTTTTCTTATTACGATCAATATTTCCTTCGTTTCGATGAATATTTCCTTCATTTTAATGCTCATTTTATCGTTACAATCAACATTTCTTTCATTTCGATGCATATTTCCTTCATTTTGATGCTCCTTTTCTTGTTATGATCAACATTTCATTCGTTTCGATGCAGATTTCCTTCTTTTTTATGCTCGTTTTCTCATTACGATCAATATTTCATTGGTTTCGATGCATATTTCCTTCATTTTAATTCTCATTTTCTCGTTACGATCAATATTACCTTCGTTTCGATGCATATTTCCTTCATTTTGATGCTCATTTTCTCGTTACGATCAACATTTAATTCGTTTCGATGCAAATTTCCATCATTTTGATGCTTTTTTTTTCAGTACGATCAATATTTTCTTCGTTTTGATGAATATTTCCTTCATTTTAATTCTCATTTTCTCGTTATGATCAACATTTTCTTCGTTTCGATGTATATTTCATTCATTTTGATGCACTTTTTCTCGTTACGATCATCATTTCCTTCGTTTCGATGCATATTTACTTCATTTTGATTCTCCTTTTCTTGTTACGATCAACATTTCATTCGTTTCGATGCAGATTTCCTTCTTTTTGATGCTCGTTTTCTCGTTATGATCAATATTTCCTTTGTTTCGATGCATATTTCCTTCTTTTAGATGCTCATTTTCTCGTTATGATCAATGTTTCCTTTGTTTCGATACATATTTCCTTCTTTTAGATGCTCGTTTTATCATTATGATCAATGTTTTTTTTGTTTCGATGCATATTTACTTCATTATGATGCTTCTTTTCTCATTAAGATCAACATTACCTTCGTTTCGATGAATATTTCCTTCATTTTAATGTTCATTTTCTCATTAAGATCAACATTTCCTTCGTTTTGATGCATATTTCCTTCATTTTGATGCTCCTTTTATTGTTACGATTAACATTTCATTCGTTTCGATGCAGATTTCCTTCTTTTTGATGCTCGTTTTTTCGTTACGATTAATATTACCTTCGTTTCGATGCATATTTTCTTCATTTTGATGCTCCTTTTCTTGTTACGATCAACATTTCCTTCGTTCGATGCATATTTACTTCATTTTGATGCTCCTTTTCCTGTTATGATCAACATTTCATTTGTTTCGATGCAGATTTCCTTCTTTTTGATGCTCGTTTTCTCGTTACAATCAATATTGCCTTTGTTTCGATGCATATTTCCTTCGTTTTGATTCTTATTTTCTCGTTACGATCAATTTTACCTTCGTTTTGATGCATATTTCCTTCATTTTGATGCTTATTTTCTCGTTACGATCAATATTTCCCAAGTTTCGATGTATATTTCCTTCATTTTGATGCACTTTTTCTAGTAACGATCAGCATTTCCTTCGTTCCGATGCATATTTACTTCATTTTGATGCTCCTTTTCTTGTTACGATCAACATTTCATTCGTTTCGATGCAGATTTCCATCATTTTGATGCTCCTTTACTCAATACGATCAACATTTCCTTTGTTTCGATAAATATTTCCTTCATTTTAATGCTCATTTTCTCGTTACGATCAACATTTTCTTCGTTTCGATGTATATTTCCTTCATTTTGATGCAATTTTTTCTCGTTACGATCTGTATTTCCTCCGTATCGATGCATATTTACTTCATTTTTATGCTCCTTTTCATGTTACGATCAACATTTCCTTCGTTTCGATGCATATTTACTTTATTATGATGCTTCTTTTCTCATTAAGATCAACATTTTCTTCGTTTCGATGAATATTTCCTCCATTTTAATGTTCATTTTCTCGTTAAGATCAACATTTCCTTCGTTTTGATGCATATTTCCTTCATTTTGATGCTCCTTTTCTTGTTATGATTAACATTTCATTCGTTTCGATGCAGATTTCCTTCTTTTTGAAGCTCGTTTTCTTGTTATGATCAATGTTTCCTTTGTTTCGAAACATATTTCCTTCTTTTAGATGCTCGTTTTATCGTTATGATCAATGTTTCCTTTGTTTCGATGCATATTTACTTCATTTTGATGCTTCTTTTCTCATTACGATCAACATTTCCTTCGTTTCGATGCATATTTCCTTCATTTTGATGCTCCTTTTGTCGTTACGATCAACATTTCATTCGTTTCGATGCAGATTTCCTTCTTTTTGATGCTCGTCTTCTCGTTACGATCAATCTCTCCTTTTCTTCGATGCATATTTCCTTCGTTTGATTCTCATTTTTTCTTTACGATCAATATTACCTTCGTTTCGATGCATATTTCCTTCATTTTGATGCTCATTTTCTTGTTACGATCAATATTTACTTCGTTTCGATGCATATTTACTTCAATTTGATGTTCCTTTTCCTGTTACGATCAACATTTCATTCGTTTCGATACAGATTTCCTTCTTTTATATGCTCGTTTTCTCGTTACAATCAATATTTCCTTTGTTTCGATGCATATTTCCTTCAGTTTGATTCTTATTTTCTCGTTACGATCAATTTTACCTTCGTTTCAATGCATATTTCCTTAATTTTGATGCTCCTTTTCTCTTTACGATCAACATTTCCTTCGTTTCGATGAATATTTCCTTCATTTTGATGCTCATTTTCTCATTATGATCAATATTTCCTTAGTTTCGATGCATATTTCTTTCATTTTGATGCACTTTTTCTAGTAAATATCAGCATTTCCTTCGTTTCGATGCATATTTCCTTCATTTTGATGCTCATTTTCTCGTTACGATCAATATTTTCTTAGTTTCGATGCATATTTCCTTCATTTTGATGCACTTTTTCTAGTAACGATCAGCATTTCCTTCGTTTCGATGCATATTTACTTCATTTTGTTGCTCCTTTCTTGTTACGATCAACATTTCATTCGTTTCGATGCAGATTTCCATCATTTTGATGCTCATTTTCTCAGTACGATCAACATTTCCTTCGTTTCGATAAATATTTCCTACATTTTAATGCTCATTTTCTCGTTACGATCAACATTTTCTTCGTTTCGATGTATATTTCCTTCATTTCGGTGCACTTTTTTCTCGTTACAATCAGCATTTTCTTCGTATCGATGCATATTTACTTCATTTTGATTCTCTTTTTTCTTGTTACGATCAACATTTCATTCGTTTCGATGCAGATTTCCTTCTTTTTGATGCTCATTTTCTCGTTATGATCAATATTTCCTTTGTTTCGATGCATATTTCCATCATTTGATGCTCATTTTCTCATTACGATCAACATTTCCTTTGTTTCGATGAATATTTCCTTAATTTTAATGCTCATTTTCTCGTTACGATCAACATTTCCTTGGTTTCGATGCATATTTCTTTAATTTTGATGCTCCTTTTCTTGTTACGATCAACATTTCATCCATTTCGATGCAGATTTCCATCATTTTGATGCTCCATTTCTCATTACGATCAATATTTCCTTCGTTTCGTTGAATATTTCCTTCATTTTAATGCTCATTTTATCGTTACAATCAACATTTCCTTCATTTCGATGCATATTTCCTTCATTTTGATGCTCCTTTTCTTGTTATGATCAACATTTCATTCGTTTCGTTGCAGATTTCCTTCTTTTTATGCTCGTTTTCTCATTACGATCAATATTTCATTAGTTTCGATGCATATTTCCTTCGTTTTGATTCTCATTTTCTCGTTACGATCAATATTACCTTCGTTTCGATGCATATTTCCTTCATTTTGATGATCCTTTTCTCGTTACGATCAATATTTCATTCGTTTCGATGCAAATTTCAATCATTTTGATGCTTCTTTTTTCAGTACGATCAACATTTTCTTCGTTTTGATGAATATTTCTTTCATTTTAATTCTCATTTTCTCGTTATGATCAATATTTTCTTCGTTTCGATGTATATTTCATTCATTTTGATGCACTTTTTCTCGTTACGATCATCATTTCCTTCGTTTCGATGCATATTTACTTCATTTTGAATCTCCTTTTCTTGTTACGATCAACATTTCATTCGTTTCGATGCAGATTTCCTTCTTTTTGATGCTCGTTTTCTCGTTATGATCAATATTTCCTTTGTTTCGATGCATATTTCCTTCTTTTAGATGCTCGTTTTCTCGTTATGATCAATGTTTCCTTTGTTTCGATACATATTTCCTTCTTTTAGATGCTCGTTTTATCGTTATGATCAATGTTTCCTTTGTTTCGATGCATATTTACTTCATTATGATGCTTCTTTTCTCATTAAGATCAACATTTCATTCGTTTCGATGAATATTTCCTTCATTTTAATGTTCATTTTCTCGTTAAGATCAACATTTTCTTCGTTTTGATGCATATTTCTTTCATTTTGATGCTCCTTTTATTGTTACGATTAACATTTCATTCGTTTCGATGCAGATTTCCTTCTTTTTGATGCTCGTTTTCTCGTTACGATTAATATTACCTTCGTTTCGATGCATATTTCCTTCATTTTGATGCTCCTTT
This sequence comes from Pogostemon cablin, assembly GCA_023678885.1. NCBI lineage: Eukaryota > Viridiplantae > Streptophyta > Magnoliopsida > Lamiales > Lamiaceae > Pogostemon > Pogostemon cablin. The sequence goes on along the minus strand of JAHCLQ010000618.1, from coordinate 19,995 downwards.
TCTTGTTACGATCAACATTTACTTCGTTTCGATGCATATTTACTTCATTTTGATGTTCCTTTTCCTGTTATGATCAACATTTCATTTGTTTCGATGCAGATTTCCTTCTTTTTGATGCTCGTTTTCTCGTTACAATCAATATTTCCTTGTTTCGATGCATATTTCCTTCAGTTTGATTCTTATTTTCTCGTTGCGATCAATTTTACATTCGTTTCAATGCATATTTCCTTAATTTTGATGCTCCTTTTCTCGTTACGATCAACATTTCCTTCGTTTCGATGAATATTTCCTTCATTTTGATGCTCATTTTCTCATTACGATCAATATTTCCTTAGTTTCGATGCATATTTCCTTTATTTTGATGCACTTTTTCTAGTAAATATCAGCATTTCCTTCATTTCGATGCATATTTCCTTCATTTTGATGCTCATTTTCTCGTTACGATCAATATTTCCTTAGTTTCGATGCATATTTCCTTCATTTTGATGCACTTTTTACGATCAGCATTTCCTTTGTTTCGATGCATATTTACTTCATTTTGATGCTCCTTTTCTTGTTACGATCAACATTTCATTTGCTTAGATGCAGATTTCCATCATTTTGATGCTCATTTTCTCAGTACGATCAACATTTCCTTCGTTTCGATAAATATTTCCTTCATTTTAATGCTCATTTTCTCGTTACGATCAACATTTTCTTCGTTTCGATGTATATTTCATTCATTTCGGTGCACTTTTTTCTCGTTACAATCAGCATTTTCTTCGTATCGATGCATATTTACTTCATTTTGATTCTCTTTTTTCTTGTTACGATCAACATTTCATTCGTTTCGATGCAGATTTCCTTTTTTTTATGCTCATTTTCTCGTTATGATCAATATTTCCTTTGTTTCGATGCATATTTCCTTCATTTTGATGCTCATTTTGTCATTACGATCAACATTTCCTTTGTTTCGATGAATATTTCCTTAATTTTAATTCTCATTTTCTCATTACGATCAACATTTCCTTCGTTTCGATGCATATTTCCTTAATTTTGATGCTCCTTTTCTTGTTACGATCAACATTTCATTCGTTTCGATGCTGATTTCCGTCATTTTGATGCTCCATTTCTCATTACGATCAATATTTCCTTCGTTTCGTTGAATATTTCCTTCATTTTAATGCTCATTTTATCGTTACAATCAACATTTCCTTCATTTTGATGCTCCTTTTCTTGTTATGATCAACATTTCATTCGTTTCGATGCAGATTTCCTTCTTTTTTATGCTCGTTTTCTCATTACGATCAATATTTCATTGGTTTTGATGCATATTTCCTTCGTTTTGATTCTCATTTTCTCGTTACGATCAATATTACCTTCGTTTCGATGCATATTTCCTTCATTTTGATGCTCCTTTTGTCACGCCCCGACCCCAGACAGAACGCGACAACCGCCACATTAACCATAAATTTCGCAGAATGGGTGCACTCCACTCCATAAAGTTTATAGAAAACGTAAGGCTTGCTATCAAGTACCTGTAGAACTGAACAACTGATAACAACGGGTACAACCTGAGGACATCATCTCATAAAGTATCAACAAGGATTTACAAAGGTACAAAATACAACGGTATAACTTAGTTTAAAGAAAATATACATGAACGATATAACATCGCGAAGGTACAAAAAGAACATCAAGGGGGTCACCAAATATAAACTATACAATCTCGCCAATGAATCCGTCAATTTACATAAAAGAGAAAGTACCCAAAACACGGATTGGATGACGAGCAAACGATAGGCAAACCTCCAACCAAAACGATATCAACAGCCTGAAAAGGAAAGAATGATGGGAGTGAGCAAAACCACTAGCTCAGTGAGGTGATAAGCTGGTCACCCCGACCCTTATACGAAGCATGTATTCCAACTCGCGGTTCATAACATAAAATCCAACATTTGGTCCCACAATAACTATTTCTCACTCAGTATACATATTAATGAAAATAAAAATCTTAGTGCACATTTACGATTAACACAATTAGTTCAAACAACATGTTATCACATAAAAGACGCGTGGGTACTCAATATCCTCCTTGAACTGAGCTCTCCGTCGAGAGACAGTCCAAGCCCGTCACCGTTACTCTAGAAAAAATGCACATTAATATTATTTCTCAACACGCCAAGTGCTAAAGTACACAATTCAATATCGACGTGAATACTTGAAATGATCAAACATATAAACATATATGACATGCATGTCCCACACCGGTGACGTTGACTGAGTCTATAATAGACTGATCCATCTAACGATCACCCTCCAAAGTATCAGTATTTGGCAAATGGACAGGTGTCCCATTAGATCTAACTCACCCGGGTTTGCCAATCACGGGCAACTTGGTTGTCACTCTAACTCACCCGAACCACGACAATTCGGGCTACTTAATCAATGTCGCTCCAACTCACCCGAACCGTGACCAATTCGGGCTACTTAACCTTGGTACCAGGCATACATATGCATGTGCATCATAAGATGAATAACGACTCAAGTTAGAGTCTTAATTGGCACACAAGAATAACCAAAAATCAATTCTCAAATAATTCACAATAAATGCTATCAGATATCGAGCCGGCAAGGCTCTTCAACATAAGTTAAAATCAATAATACTCATAAAATGGCTAACATGACTCTAACCAGAGCAATCGATCCAATCAGGCTCTTTACCACATAACACAATATCAAATAATTTTCTTATCAATTAACTAGAACTAAAATAAATGCACATTTATCGAGGGTCCACACTTCCCACAAGAGAAGGCGTTCCCGAATTATCAACTCACAAGGAAGTGATTAACTATCTCCGGAATCTGAAGTCGGTCCCTTGCCCTTCGTCGATGATTCTTTACCTAGAAAGGAGATGAGCAATTAAAGACAAATTAAAGATAACTAACTATTAGCGGTAACATCCCTTTCATTGCTAAAAACAAATCCTAATCGAGTTCGAACGAGTCGATATTAAATAAAAATGGCATGTAACTCCTTAACATCAGTTCCCAATCCTACATAATCCGTTTCAATACGTTAACTAAACGAAACGATAGAAAATAAATTTGAATTCGACATAAAAATTCTGAAATTTTCCAGCTAGCGGCAGTTTACAAGAAAAATCATAACTAATTGTAGAAAAATCGGATTGAGGTGTTTCAAGTGGCTACGGAAAGCTAACGAGTTCAGCTACGTAAAGAAGTTAAGTTTGCAAACTTTCAAGGGCAATAGCTATGTCAAAATCAGTTCGAACAGTCTGCGAATTACTCACATACCAAAAAGAAAAACACCACAAAATTACAAAACCATGGAAGAAGGAAGCTTAATTCACACACCACTTACCTCAAAACAACTTAGAAACCACCTAGGATGAGGGTTGTAAGGGAGAATTTGATCAACAAGGGTTTCTCCTCTTCACTCTCTTCTTTCACCTCTTTTGTTTTTCTTCTCCCGTTTTTCTCTCTCTTTTTTTTTAACTTTAGCCTTAATAATTATATATCAGACCATTTAAGTGGGCTGAAACTTTTGGCCACAAAATAAATAAATAAGTTTGGGCTTTCGAAAAAAAATTTAGTTGGGCTAAGATATGGCTGGCCTTTTGGTCCATAAAAATAAATAAATAGGTTTTGGGCTTTCCAAAAAAAATCTAGTTGGGCTAAGATAGGGCTGGCCTTTTGGGCCATAAAAATAAATAATTAGGTTTTGGGCTTTCTAACAAAAATCTAGTTGAGCTAAGATATTATAAAGTATCCCCTCCTCTAAAAAGTTTCGTCCTCGAAACATAAACGTACCTAGAGATGAAAAGAGATTTGGATGGTGTTGACGCATGACTGACTCTGGTTCCCATGTTTCTTCTTCAATTTGATCACTTCTCCATAGAATTCTCACCATAGGAATGGATTTGTTACGAAGCATTTTCTCTCGGCGATCTACAATTTGAACAGGTTGTACTTCGTACGATAGATTTTTCTTTAATGCAACTGAGGGATCTTTGAGCACGTGCGAAGGATCTGGTTCATATTTTCTAAGCATAGAGACATGGAAGACATCGTGAATCTTCAACAATTCCGATGGTAGCTCAAGTCGATACGCGACACGACCAATCCTTTGCACGATCGTAAACGGGCCAATATACCTTGGACTCAACTTTCCTCGATGGCGGAATCGCAACACGCCCTTCCATGGAGAAACTTTCAGAAAAACTTTGTCTCCTTCATTAAACTCCAAATCGCGCCTCCTATTATCTGCGTAGCTTTTCTGTCGATCTTGCGCTGCCTTAAGTCTGTCTCGAATAAGTTGTATTTTTGCCTTCGCATCTTCGATAAGCTCTACTTGTTCGATTTGTCACTCGCCAACCTCATCCCAAAAGAGTGGTGTTCGACACTTTCGGCCATACAGAGCTTCGTACGGGGGCATTCCAATACTTGAATGATAACTGTTGTTATAAGCGAACTCCACCAAAGTCACGTACTTATCCCAGCTACCTCCCAAATTCAACACCACTGTACGTAGCATGTCTTCTAGTGTCTGTATAGTTCTCTCTGACTGTCCATCAGTCTGTGGATGAAACGAGGTACTGAATAGTAATTTTGTACCTAGCGCTTTCTGCAGACTAGGCCAAAAATGGAAAGTGAATCTTGGATCACGGTCAGATATGATTGACACTGGTACTCCGTGCAATTTCACGATCTCATCGACATATAACTTGGCAAGTTTCTCTAAAGATTCGTTGGTATGCACTGGAAGGAAATGTGCCGATTTCGTCAGACGATCGACAATGACCCAAATTGAGTCATGACCCTTTTGGGTTCGAGGTAAACCAGAAACAAAATCCATTGTGACGTTTTCCCATTTTCACTCAGGAATAGGTAATGGTTGAAGCATGCCGGCTGGTTTTTGGTATTCCGCTTTAATCTGTTGGCATGATAAGCACTTTGATACAAATTCAGCAATGTCCCGTTTCATACCTGGCCATCAATAATGCTCCAGAAGTGTTCTGTACATTTTGGTACTACCAGGATGCATAGCATAGGCTGAAGAATGAGCTTCCTCAAGAATAGCTCTACGAACATCAAGTTCTGATGGAACACAAACACGATTGTTAAAAGTAAGAAGTCCATCATCCCGAATTTGAAATTCTGTTTCTTTTCCTTGATTTAGCTTCGCCATCTTCTGTTGTAAATGAACATCGTGTGATTGTCTTTCTCGAATTTGCTCGAACAAGGTAGGTCTAACCTCGAATTTGGCGATTAAGGCTGAATCATTAGACTTTTCACAATCGAGCGAAATGTGTAAAGATTTAAATTGCTCCAATATAGGAAGATAAAAAGATTGAAGCGAAGCAAGTGAGGTAGAAGCTTTCTACTCAGAGAATCTGCAACAACGTTCGCCTTCCCAGGATGATAATCGATGACTAAGTCATAGTCACTAATCAACTCCATCCATCGCCTTTGCCTGAGGTTGAGCTCCTTTTGCGTGGTGATATACTTTAAGCTCTTGTGATCAGTGAAAACCCGACAAGTTGCACCGTACAGATAGTGCCTCCAGATCTTCAATGCAAAGACGATTGCAGCCAACTCTAAATCATGTGTAGGATAATTTTCTTCGTTCTTCTTCAATTGCCTTGAAGCGTAGGCAATAACCTTTCCTTCTTGCATGAGAATGCATCCTAATCCTTGTCTCGAGGCGTCGCTATAAATGGTAAATTCTCCAATTGCTGGGTCTGGCAAAGCAAGAATAGGAGCTGAAACGAGTCGTCTTTTCAATTCTTGAAATGCTTCCTCGCATTCTTCACTCCATTCAAATTTTACTCCTTTCAGAGTCAATTTAGTCAAAGATGAAGCCAATAATGAAAAGTCTTTGACAAACCGTCGATAATATCCAGCTAATCCCAGAAAACTACGAATCTCTGTCACGTTCTTTGGACGCTCCCAATCTAGTATAGATTGAATCTTCACTGGATCGACGTAGATTCCTTCTTTAGAAATGTTATGACCCAAAAAGTTTACCTCGCGAAGCCAAAATTCACACTTCGAGAATTTAGCATAAAGCTGATTTTCTCTGAGAATGTTCAGAGCAATTCTTAGATGATGAGAATGCTCGTCGTCCGATTTAGAATAAATAAGAATGTCATCAATGAAGATGATGACAAACTTATCTAAGTACTGCCGAAAGACCCGATTCATCAGATCCATAAAAGCTTCAGGAGCATTTGTGAGTCCAAAAGGCATAACACAGAATTCAAAATGACCGTATCTGGTTCGAAAAGCAGACTTTGGGATATCAGATTCCCTAATCTTGAGTTGGTGATAACTGGATTGCAAATCAATTTTTGAGAACACAGTTTCTCCTTGCAATTGATCAAACAGATCATCGATTCATGGAAGAGGATATTTGTTCTTGATTGTCACCTTGTTCAATTGACGGTAGTCGATACATAGGCGAAGTGATCCATCTTTCTTCTTGACAAAAAGAACTGGAGCACCCCATGGAGATGTGCTAGGTCGTATGAACCCCTTCTCCAATAATTTCACAAGTTGTGTCTGGAGTTCCTTAAGCTCAGCAGGCGACATTCGATATGGAGTAATCGATATAGGTGTGATTCCAGGAAGTACGTCAATGGAAAAATCAATCTCTTGATTCGGAGGTTGTCCTGGTAAGTCTTCGGAAAGACATCAGGAAATTCATTCACGATCGGGATGTCATCTAGTTTAGTTTCAAAAAGAGAAGTATCGATGACAAATGCCAAGAATGCCTCACAACCCTTGCGCATTAATTTATGCGCAGTCAACATTGAAATAAAAAAGAGGGATCTCGTTTGAAGTTTACCTTAAAAAACGAGTTCTGAGAATCCTGGTCTACGAAAAATAACAAGCTTCTCGTGGCAGTCGAGAATTGCATGATGAGAAGAAAGCCAATCCATGCCAAGAATAACATCTTTGATTTTCAATGGACAACCAAGGAATACTGAATCACGAATTAGATGCTCTCCAAGAGGGTTATAAACGATGATTCCAGGTGACAAATGAGAGATAGGATAATCTAAAATCGCAGTAAGATCATCCCGGATATAAGACCTATCAGAACCTGGGTCAAATAAAGCGTAGACCTGATGGTCTCCCACAAACACATGGCCTAAAGAAGCAATATTAGGTGAGATTGTGATTTAAAAATTACCTGTTATGATCACATGGCCACAAACACATGCTCCTTTTCTTGTTATGATCAACATTTTATTCGTTTCGATACAGATTTCCTTTTTTTTATGCTCGTTTTCTCATTACGATCAATATTTCATTGGTTTCGATGCATATTTCCTTCGTTTTGATTCTCATTTTCTCGTTACGATCAATATTACCTTCGTTTCGATGCATATTTCCTTCATTTTGATGCTCCTTTTCTCGTTACGATCAACATTTCATTCGTTTCGATGCAAATTTCCATCATTTTGATGCTTCTTTTTTCAGTACGATCAACATTTTCTTCGTTTTGATGAATATTTCCTTTATTTTAATGCTCATTTTCTAGTTATGATCTACATTTTCTTCGTTTCGATGTATATTTCCTTCATTTTGATGCACTTTTTCTCGTTACGATCATCATTTCCTTCGTTTCGATGCATATTTACTTCATTTTGATTCTCCTTTTCTTGTTACGATCAACATTTTATTCGTTTCGATGCAGATTTCCTTCTTTTTGATGCTCGTTTTCTCGTTATGATCAATATTTCTTTTGTTTCGATGCATATTTCCTTCTTTTAGATGCTCGTTTTCTCGTTATGATCAATGTTTCCTTTGTTTAGATACATATTTCCTTCTTTTAGATGCTCGTTTTATCGTTATGATCAATGTTTCCTTTGTTTCGATGCATATTTACTTCATTATGATGTTTCTTTTCTCATTAAGATCAACATTTCCTTCGTTTCGATGAATATTTCCTTCATTTTAATGTTCATTTTCTCGTTACGATCAATATTTTCTTCGTTTTGATGCATATTTCTTTCATTTTGATGCTCCTTATATTGTTACGATTAACATTTCATTCGTTTCGATGCAGATTTCCTTCTTTTTGATGCTCGTTTACTCGTTACGATCAATATTACCTTCGTTTCGATGCATATTTCCTTCATTTTGATGCTCCTTTTCTTGTTACGATCAACATTTCCTTCGTTTCGATGCATATTTACTTCATTTTGATGCTCCTTTTCCTGTTATGATCAACATTTCATTTGTTTCGATGCAGATTTCCTTCTTTTTGATGCTCGTTTTCTCGTTACAATCAATATTTCCTTTGTTTCGATGCATATTTTCTTCGTTTTGATTCTTATTTTCTCGTTACGATCAATTTTACCTTCGTTTTAATGCATATTTCCTTCATTTTGATGCTTATTTTCTCGTTACGATCAATATTTCCCTCGTTTCGATGTATATTTCCTTCATTTTGATGCACTTTTTCTAGTAACGATTAGCATTTCCTTCGTTCCGATGCATATTTACTTCGTTTTGATGCTCCTTTTCTTGTTACGATCAACATTTCATTCGTTTCGATGCAGATTTCATCATTTTGATGCTCCTTTTCTCAATACGATCAACATTTCCTTCGTTTCGATGAATATTTCCTTCATTTTAATGCTCATTTTCTCGTTACGATCAACATTTTCTTCATTTCGATGTATATTTCCATCATTTTGATGCACTTTTTTCTCGTTACGATCTGCATTTCCTTCGTATCGATGCATATTTACTTCATTTTTATGCTCCTTTTCATGTTACGATCAACATTTAATTCGTTTCGATGCAGATTTCCTTTTTTTTATGCTCATTTTCTCGTTATGATCAATATTTCCTTTGTTTCGATGCATATTTCCTTCATTTTGATGCTCCTTTTCTCATTACGATCAACATTTCCTTTGTTTTGATGAATATTTCCTTCATTTTAATGCTCATTTTCTCGTTACGATCAACATTTCCTTCGTTTCGATGCATATTTCCTTCATTTTGATGCTCCTTTCTTGTTACGATCAACATTTCATTCGTTTCGATGTAGATTTCCTTCTTTTTTATGCTTGTTTTCTTGTTATGATCAATGTTACCTTTGTTTCGATGCATATTTCCTTCTTTTTGATGCTCGTTATCTCGTTATGATCAATGTTTTCTTTCTATCGACGGATATTTCCTTAATTTTGATGCTCCTTTTCTCATTACGATCAATATTTCCTTCGTTTCGATGAATATTTCCTTCATTTTAATGCTCATTTTATCGTTACGATCAACATTTCCTTCGTTTCGATGCATATTTCCTTCATTTTGATGCTCCTTTCTTGTTACGATCAACATTTCATTCGTTTCGATGCAGATTTACTTCTTTTTTATGCTTGTTTTCTCGTTATGATCAATGTTTCCTTTGTTTCGATGCATATTTCCTTCTTTTTGATGCTCGTTTTCTCGTTATGATCAATGTTTTCTTTGTTTCGATGCATATTTCCTTCATTCTGATGCTCCTTTTCTTATTACGATCAATATTTCCTTCGTTTCGATGAATATTTCCTTCATTTTAATGCTCATTTTATCGTTACAATCAACATTTCCTTCATTTCGATGCATATTTCCTTCATTTTGATGCTCCTTTTCTTGTTATGATCAACATTTTATTCGTTTCGATGCAGATTTCCTTTTTTTTATGCTCGTTTTCTCATTACGATCAATATTTCATTGGTTTCGATGCATATTTCCTTCGTTTTGATTCTCATTTTCTCGTTACGATCAATATTACCTTCGTTTCGATGCATATTTCCTTCATTTTGATGCTCCTTTTCTCGTTACGATTAACATTTCATTCGTTTCGATGCAAATTTCCATCATTTTGATGCTTCTTTTTTCAGTACGATCAACATTTTCTTCGTTTTGATGAATATTTCCTTCATTTTAATGCTCATTTTCTCGTTATGATCAACATTTTCTTCGTTTTGATGTATATTTCCTTCATTTTGATGCACTTTTTCTCGTTACGATCATCATTTCATTCGTTTCGATGCATATTTACTTCATTTTGATTCTCCTTTTCTTGTTACGATCAACATTTTATTCGTTTCGATGCAGATTTCCTTCTTTTTGATGCTCGTTTTCTCGTTATGATCAATATTTCCTTTGTTTCGATGCATATTTCCTTCTTTTAGATGCTCGTTTTCTCGTTATGATCAATGTTTCCTTTGTTTCGATACATATTTCCTTCTTTTAGATGCTCGTTTTATCGTTATGATCAATGTTTACTTTGTTTCGATGCATATTTACTTCATTATGATGTTTCTTTTCTCATTAAGATCAACATTTCCTTCGTTTCGATGAATATTTCCTTCATTTTAATGTTCATTTTCTCGTTACGATCAACATTTTCTTCGTTTTGATGCATATTTCTTTAATTTTGATGCTCCTTATATTGTTACGATTAACATTTCATTCGTTTCGATGCAGATTTCCTTCTTTTTGATGCTCGTTTTCTCGTTACGATCAATATTACCTTCGTTTCGATGCATATTTCCTTCATTTTGATGCTCCTTTTCTTGTTACGATCAACATTTCCTTCTTTTCGATGCATATTTACTTCATTTTGATGCTCCTTTTCCTGTTATGATCAACATTTCATTTATTTCGATGCAGATTTCCTTCTTTTTGATGCTCGTTTTCTCGTTACAATCAATATTTCCTTTGTTTCGATGCATATTTTCTTCGTTTTGATTCTTATTTTCTCGTTACGATCAATTTTACCTTCGTTTTAATGCATATTTCCTTCATTTTGATTCTTATTTTCTCGTTACGATCAATATTTCCCTCGTTTCGATGTATATTTCCTTCATTTTGATGCACTTTTTCTAGTAACGATTAGCATTTCCTTCGTTCCGATGCATATTTACTTCGTTTTGATGCTCCTTTTCTTGTTACGATCAACATTTCATTCGTTTCGATCCAGATTTCATCATTTTGATGCTCCTTTTCTCAATACGATCAACATTTCCTTCGTTTCGATGAATATTTCCTTCATTTTAATGCTCATTTTCTCGTTACGATCAACATTTTCTTCATTTCGATGTATATTTCCATCATTTTGATGCACTTTTTTCTCGTTACGATATGCATTTCCTTCGTATCGATGCATATTTACTTCATTTTTATGCTCCTTTTCATGTTACGATCAACATTTAATTCGTTTCGATGCAGATTTCCTTTTTTTTATGCTCATTTTCTCGTTATGATCAATATTTCCTTTGTTTCGATGCATATTTCCTTCATTTTGATGCTCCTTTTCTCATTATGATCAACATTTCCTTTGTTTTGATGAATATTTCCTTCATTTTAATGCTCATTTTCTCGTTACGATCAACATTTCCTTCGTTTCGATGCATATTTCCTTCATTTTGATGCTCCTTTCTTGTTACGATCAACATTTCATTCGTTTCGATGTAGATTTCCTTCTTTTTTATGCTTGTTTTCTTGTTATAATCAATGTTACCTTTGTTTCGATGCATATTTCCTTCTTTTTGATGCTCGTTATCTCGTTATGATCAATGTTTTCTTTCTATCGACGGATATTTCCTTAATTTTGATGCTCCTTTTCTCATTACGATCAATATTTCCTTCGTTTCGATGAATATTTCATTCATTTTAATGCTCATTTTATCGTTACGATCAACATTTCCTTCGTTTCGATGCATATTTCCTTCATTTTGATGCTCCTTTCTTGTTACGATCAACATTTCATTCGTTTCGATGCAGATTTACTTCTTTTTTATGCTTGTTTTCTCGTTATGATCAATGTTTCCTTTGTTTCGATGCATATTTCCTTCTTTTTGATGCTCGTTTTCTCGTTATGATCAATGTTTTCTTTGTTTCGATGCATATTTCCTTCATTCTGATGCTCCTTTTCTTATTACGATCAATATTTTCTTCGTTTCGATGAATATTTCCTTCATTTTAATGCTCATTTTATCGTTACAATCAACATTTCCTTCATTTCGATGCATATTTCCTTCATTTTGATGCTCCTTTTCTTGTTATGATCAACATTTTATTCGTTTCGATGCAGATTTCCTTTTTTTTATGCTCGTTTTCTCATTACGATCAATATTTCATTGGTTTCGATGCATATTTCCTTCGTTTTGATTCTCATTTTCTCGTTACGATCAATATTACCTTCGTTTCGATGCATATTTCCTTCATTTTGATTCTCCTTTTCTCGTTACGATCAACATTTCATTCGTTTCTATGCAAATTTCCATCATTTTGATGCTTCTTTTTTCAGTACGATCAACATTTTCTTCGTTTTGATGAATATTTCCTTCATTTTAATGCTCATTTTCTCGTTATGATCAACATTTTATTCGTTTCGATGTATATTTCCTTCATTTTGATGCACTTTTTCTCGTTACGATCATCATTTCCTTCGTTTCGATGCATATTTACTTCATTTTGATTCTCCTTTTCTTGTTACGATCAACATTTTATTCGTTTCGATGCAGATTTCCTTCTTTTTGATGCTCGTTTTCTCGTTATGATCAATATTTCCTTTGTTTCGATGCATATTTCCTTCTTTTAGATGCTCGTTTTCTCGTTATGATCAATGTTTCCTTTGTTTCGATACATATTTCCTTCTTTTAGATGCTCGTTTTATCGTTATGATCAATGTTTCCTTTGTTTCGATGCATATTTACTTCATTATGATGTTTCTTTTCTCATTAAGATCAACATTTCCTTCGTTTCGATGAATATTTCCTTCATTTTAATGTTCATTTTCTCGTTACGATCAATATTTTCTTCGTTTTGATGCATATTTCTTTCATTTTGATGCTCCTTATATTGTTACGATTAACATTTCATTCGTTTCGATGCAGATTTCCTTCTTTTTGATGCTCGTTTTCTCGTTACGATCAATATTACCTTCGTTTCGATGCATATTTCCTTCATTTTGATGCTCCTTTTCTTGTTACAATCAACATTTCCTTCGTTCCGATGCATATTTACTTCATTTTGATGCTCCTTTTCCTGTTATGATCAACATTTCATTTGTTTCGATGTAGATTTCCTTCTTTTTGATGCTCGTTTTCTCGTTATAATCAATATTTCCTTTGTTTCGATGCATATCTCCTTCGTTTTGATTCTTATTTTCTCGTTACGATCAATTTTACCTTCGTTTTGATGCATATTTCCTTCATTTTTATGCTTATTTTCTCGTTACGATCAATATTTCCCTCGTTTCGATGTATATTTCCTTCATTTTGATGCACTTTTTCTAGTAACTATCAGCATTTCCTTCGTAACGATCAGCATTTTTACTTCATTTTGATGCTCCTTTTCTTGTTATGATCAACATTTCATTCGTTTCGATGAAGATTTCCATCATTTTGATGCTCCTTTTCTCAATACGATCAATATTTCCTTCGTTTCGATGAATATTTCCTTCATTTTAATGATCATTTTCTCGTTACGATCAACATTTTCTTCATTTCGATGTATATTTCCATCATTTTGATGCACTTTTTTCTCGTTACGATCTGCATTTCCTTCGTATCGATGCATATTTACTTCATTTTTATGCTCCTTTTCATGTTACGATCAACATTTAATTCGTTTCGATGCAGATTTCCTTCTTTTTGATGCTCATTTTCTCGTTATGATCAATATTTCCTTTGTTTCGATGCATATTTCCTTCATTTTGATGCTCCTTTTCTCATTACGATCAACATTTCCTTTGTTTTGATGAATATTTCCTTCATTTTAATGCTCATTTTCTCTTTACGATCAACATTTCCTTCGTTTCGATGCATATTTCCTTCATTTTGATGCTCCTTTCTTGTTACGATCAACATTTCATTCATTTCGATGCAGATTTCCTTCTTTTTTATGCTTGTTTTCTCGTTATGATCAATGTTACCTTTGTTTCGATGCATATTTCCTTCTTTCTGATGCTCGTTATCTCGTTATGATCAATGTTTTCTTTCTATCGATGCATATTTCCTTCATTTTGATGCTCCTTTTCTCATTACGATCAATATTTCCTTCGTTTCGATGAATATTTCCTTCATTTTAATGCTCATTTTATCGTTACGATCAACATTTCCTTCGTTTCGATGCATATTTCCTTCATTTTGATGCTCCTTTCTTGTTACGATCAACATTTCATTCGTTTCGATGCAGATTTACTTCTTTTTTATGCTTGTTTTCTCGTTATGTCAATGTTTCCTTTGTTTCGATGCATATTTCCTTCTTTTTGATGCTCGTTTTCTCGTTATGATCAATGTTTTCTTTGTTTCGATGCATATTTCCTTCATTCTGATGCTCCTTTTCTCATTACGATCAATATTTCCTTCGTTTCGATGAATATTTCCTTCATTTTAATGCTCATTTTATCGTTACAATCAACATTTCCTTCATTTCGATGCATATTTCCTTCATTTTGATGCTCATTTTCTTGTTATGATCAACATTTCATTCGTTTCGATGCAGATTTCCTTCTTTTTTATGCTCGTTTTCTCATTACGATCAATATTTCATTGGTTTCGATGCATATTTCCTTCGTTTTGATTCTCATTTTCTCGTTATGATCAATATTACCTTCGTTTCGATGCATATTTCCTTCATTTTGATGCTCCTTTCCTCGTTACGATCAACATTTCATTCTTTTTGATGCTCGTTTTCTCGTTATGATCAATATTTCCTTTGTTTCGATGCATATTTCCTTCTTTTAGATGCTCGTTTTCTCGTTATGATCAATGTTTCCTTTGTTTCGATACATATTTCCTTCTTTTAGATGCTCGTTTTATCATTATGATCAATGTTTCCTTTGTTTCGATGCATATTTACTTCATTATGATGCTTCTTTTCTCATTAAGATCAACATTTCCTTCGTTTCGATGAATATTTCCTTCATTTTAATGTTCATTTTCTCGTTACGATCAACATTTCCTTCGTTTTGATGCATATTTCTTTCATTTTGATGCTCCTTTTATTGTTACGATTAACATTTCATTCGTTTCGATGCAGATTTCCTTCGTTTCGATGCAGATTTCCTTCTTTTTGATGCTCGTTTTTCTCGTTACGATCTGCATGCATATTTACTTCATTTTTTTGCTCCTTTTCATGTTACGATCAACATTTAATTCGTTTCGATGCAGATTTCCTTCTTTTTGATGCTCATTTTCTCGTTATGATCAATATTTCCTTTGTTTCGATGCATATTTCCTTCATTTTGATGCTCCTTTTCTCATTACGATCAACATTTCCTTTGTTTTGATGAATATTTCCTTCATTTTAATGCCCATTTTCTCTTTACGATCAACATTTCCTTCGTTTCGATGCATATTTCCTTCATTTTTATGCTCCTTTCTTGTTACGATCAACATTTTATTCGTTTCGATGCAGATTTTCTTCTTTTTGATGCTCATTTTCTCGTTATGATCAATATTTCCTTTGTTTCGATGCATGTTTCCTACATTTTGATGCTCATTTTCTCATTATGATCAACATTTCCTTTGTTTTGATGAATATTTCCTTCATTTTATTGCTCATTTTCTCGTTACGATCAACTTTTCCATCGTTTCGATGCATATTTCCTTCATTTTGATGCTCCTTTCTTGTTACGATCTGTATTTCCTTCGTATCGATGCATAATTACTTCATTTTTATGCTCCTTTTCATGTTACGATCAACATTTCATTTGTTTCGATGCAGATTTTCTTCTTTTTGATGCTCATTTTCTCGTTATGATCAATATTTTCTTTGTTTCGATGAATATTTCCTTCACTTTAATGCTTATTTTCTCATTACAATCAACATTTCCTTCGTTTCGATGCATATTTCCTTCATTTTGATGCTCATTTTCTCGTTATGATCAATATTTCCATAGTTTCAATGTATATTTCCTTCATTTTGATGCTCCTTTTCTTGTAACGATCAACATTTCATTCGTTTCGATGCAGATATCCTTCTTTTTGATGCTTGTTTTCTAGTTTTGATCAATGTTTCCTTTGTTTCGATACATATTTCCTTATTTGAGATGCTCGTTTTATCGCTATGATCAATGTTTCCTTTGTTTCGATGCATATTTACTTCATTTTGAGCTTCTTTTCTCATTACGATCAACATTTCCTTCGTTTCGATGAATATTTCCTTCATTTTAATGCTCATTTTCTCATTACGATCAACATTTCTTTCGTTTCGATGCATATTTCCTTCATTTTGATGCTCCTTTAATTGCTACGATCAACATTTCATTCGTTTCGATGCAGATTTCCTTCTTTTTATTGCTCGTTTTCTCGTTACGATCAATATTTCCTTTGCTTAGATGCATATTTCCTTCGTTAGATTCTTATTTTTTCTTTGCGATCAATATTACCTTTGTTTCGACGCATATTTCCTTCATTTTGATGCTCCTTTTCTTGTTACGATCAACATTTCCTTTGTTTCGATGAATATTTACTTCATTTTGATACTCCTTTTCCTGTTACAATCAACATTTCATTCGTTTCGATGCAGATTTCCTTCTTTTTGATGCTCCTTTTCTCGTTAGAATCAATATTTCCTCTGTTTCGATGCATATTTCCTTCGTTTTGATTCTTAATTTCTAGTTACGATCAATTTTTCCTTCGTTTCGATGCATATTTCCTTCATTTTGATGCTCCTTTTCTCGTTACGATCAATATTTCCTTCGTTTCGATGCATATTTCCTTCATTTTGATGCTCATTTTCTCATTACGATCAATATTTCCTTAGTTTCAATGCATATTTCCTTCATTTTGATGCACTTTTTCTAGTAACGATCAGCATATCCTTCGTTTCGATGATTATTTATTTCATTTTGATGCTCATTTTCTTGTTACGATCAACATTTCATTCGTTTCGAAGCAGATTTCCATCATTTTGATGCTCCTTTTCTCAGTACGATCAACATTTCCTTCGTTTCGATGAATATTTCCCTCATTTTAATGATCATTTTCTTGTTACGATCAACATTTTCTTTGTTTCGATGTATATTTTCTTCATTTTGATGCACTTTTTTCTCGTTACAATCAACATTTTCTTCGTATCGATGCATATTTACTTCATTTTGATGCTCCTTTTCTATTTACGATCAACATTTCATTCGTTTCGATGCAGATTTCCTTCTTTTTGATGCTCATTTTCTCGTTATGATCTATATTTCCTTTGTTTCGATGCATATTTACTTCATTATTGTCACGCCCCGACCCCAGACAGAGCGCGACAACCGCCACGTTAACCATAAATTTCACAGAATGGGTGCACTCCACTCCACAAAGTTTATAGAAAATGTAAGACTTGCTATCAAGTACCTGTAGAACTGAACAACTGATAACAACGGGTACAACCCGAGGACATCATCTCATAAAGTATCAACAAGGATTTACAAATGTACAAAATTCAACGGTGTAACTTAGTTTAAAGAAAATATACATGAACGATATAACATAGCGAAGGTACAAAAAGAACATCAAGGGGGTCACCAAATATAAACTATACAATCTCGCCAATGAATCTGTCAATTTACATAAAAGAGAAAGTACCCAAAACACGGATTGGATGATGAGCAAACGATAGGCAAACCTCCAACCAAAACGATATCAACAGCCTGAAAAGGAAAGAATGATGGGGGTGAGCAAAACCACTAGCTCAGTGAGGTGATAAGCCGGTCACCCCGACCCTTATACGAAGCATGTACTCCCACTCACGGTTCATAACATAAAATCCCACAATTCGTCCCACAATAATTATTCTCACTCAGTGTACATATTAATGAAAATAAAAACCTTAGTGCACATTTATGAATAACACAATTAGTTCAAACAACATGTTATCACATAAAAGACGCGTGGGTAGTCAATATCCTCCTCGAACTGAGCTCTCCGTCGAGAGACAGTCCAAGCCCGTCACCGTTACTCTAGATAAAATGCACATTAATATTCTTTCTCAATACGCCAAGTGCTAAAGTTCACAATTCAATATCGACGTGAATACTTGAAATGATCAAACATATAAACATATATGACATGCATGTCCCACACCGGTGACGTTGACTGAGCCTATAATAGACTGATCCATCTAACGATCACCCTCCAGAGTATCAGTATTTGGCAAATGGACAGGTGCCCCGTTAGATTTAACTCACCCAGGTTTGCCAATCACGGGCAACTTGGTTGTCACTCTAACTCACCCAAACCGCGACAAATTCGGGCTACTTAATCAATGTCGCTCCAACTCACCCGAACCGTGACCAATTCGGGCTACTTAACCTTGGTACCAGGCACACATATGCATGTGCATCATAAGATGAATAACGACTCAAGTTAGAGTCTTAATTGGCACACAAGAATAACCAGAAATCAATAATACTCATAAAATGGCTAACATGACTCTAACCAGAGCAATCGAGCCAATCAGGCTCTTTACCACATAACATAATACCAAATAATTTTCTTATCAATTAACTAAAACTAAAATAAATGCACATTTATCGAGGGTCCACACTTCCCACAAGAGAAGGCGTTCCCGAATTATCTACTCACAAGGAAGTGATTAACTCTATCCGAAATCTGAAGTCGGTCCCTTGCCCTTCGTCGATGGTTCTTTACCTAGAAAGGAGATGAGCAATTAAAGACAAATTAAATATAACTAACTATTAGCGTTAACATCCCTTTCATTGCTAAAAACAAATCCTAATCGAGTTCGAACGAGTCGATAGTAAATAAAAATGGTATGTAACTCCTTAACATCAGTTCCCAATCCCACATAACCCGTTTCAATAGATTAACTAAACGAAACGATAGAAAATAAGTTTGAATTCGACATAAAAATTCTGAAATTTTCCAGCTAGCGGCAGTTTACGAGAAAAATCATAACTAATTGTAGAATAATCGGATTGAGGCGTTTCAAGTGGATACGGAAAGCTAACGAGTTCAGCTACGTACAAAAATTAAGTTTGCAAACTTTCGAGGGCAATAGGTATGTCAAAATCAGTTCGAACAGTCTGTGGATGAAACGAGGTACTGAATAGTAATTTTGTACCTAGCGCTTTCTGCAGACTAGGCCAAAAACGGGAAGTGAATCTTGGATCACGGTTAGATATGATTGACACTGGTACTCCGTGCAATCTCACGATCTCATCGACATATAACTTGACAAGTTTCTCTAAAGATTCGTTGGTATGCACTGGAAGGAAATGTGCCGATTTCGTCAGACGATCGACAATGACCCAAATTGAGTCATGACCCTTTTGGGTTCGAGGTAAACCAGGAACAAAATCCATTGTGACGTTTTCCCATTTCCACTCAGGAATAGGTAGTGGTTGAAGCATGCCGGCTGGTTTTTGGTGTTCCGCTTTAATCTGTTGGCAAGATAAGCACTTTGATACAAATTCAGTAGTGTCCCGTTTCATACCTGGCCACCAATAATGCTCCCGAAGTGTTCTATACATTTTGGTACTACCAGGATGCATAGCATAGGCTGAAGAATGGGCTTCCTCAAGAATAGCTCTACGAACATCAAGTTCTGATGGAACACAAACACGATTTTTAAAAGTAAGAAGTCCATCATCCCGAATTTGATATTCTGTTTCTTTTCCTTGATTTAGCTTCGCCATCTTCTATTGTAAATAAACATCGTGTGATTGTCTTTCTCGAATTTTCTCGAACAAGGTAGGTCTAACCTCGAATTTGGCGATTAAGGCAGAATCATTAGACTTTTCACAATCAAGCGAAATGTGTAAAGATTTAAATTGCTCCAACATAGGAAGATAAAAAGATTGAATTGAAGCAAGTGAGGTAGAAGCTTTCTACTCAGAGAATCTGCAACAACGTTCGCCTTCCCAGGATGATAATCGATGACTAAGTCATAGTCACTAATCAACTCCATCCATCGCCTTTGCCTGAGGTTGAGCTCCTTTTGCGTGGTGATATACTTTAAGCTCTTG
>JAHCLQ010000617.1:0-52374 GCA_023678885.1 Pogostemon cablin | reverse complement strand
AGTTTTATTGATTTCTGGTTATTCTTGTGTGCCAATTAAAGACTCTAACTTGAGTCGTTATTCATCTTATGATGCACATGCATATGTATGTCTGGTACCAAGGTTAAGTAGCCCGAATTGGTCACGGTTCGGTGGTGTTGGAGCGACATTGATTAAGTAGTCGAATGTCGCGGTTCGGGTGAGTTAGAGTGACAACCAAGTTGCCCGTGATTGGCAAACCTGGTGAGTTAGATCTAACGGGGCACCTGTCCATTTGCCAATACTGATACTCTGTAGGGTGATCGTTAGATGGATCAGTCTATTATAGCTCAGTCAACGTCACCGGTGTGGGACATGCATGTCATATATTTTGATCATTTCAAGTATTCACGTCGATATTGAATTGTGAACTTTAGCACTTGGCATATTGAGAAAGAATATTAATGTGCATTTTATCTAGAGTAACGGTGGCGGGCTTGGACTGTCTCTCGACGGAGAGCTCAGTTCGAGGAGGATATTGACTACCCACGCGTCTTTTATGTGATAACATGTTGTTTGAACTAATTGTGTTATTCATAAATGTGCACTAAGGTTTTTATTTTTATTAATATGTACACTGAGTGAGAATAATTATTGTGGGACGAATTGTGGGATTTTATGTTATGAACCGCGAGTGGGAGTACATGCTTCGTATAAGGGTCGGGGTGACCGGCTTATCACCTCACTGGGCTAGTGGTTTTGCTCACCCCCCATCATTCTTTCCTTTTCAGGCTGTTGATATCGTTTTGGTTGGAGGTTTGCCTATCGTTTGCTCATCATCCAATCCGTGTTTTGGGTACTTTCTCTTTTATGTAAATTGACGGATTCATTGGCGAGATTGTATAGTTTATATTTAGTGACCCCCTTGATGTTCTTTTTGTATCTTCGCGATGTTATATCGTTCATGTATATTTTCTTTAAACTAAGTTACACCGTTGAATTTTGTACCTTTGTAAATCCTTGTTGATACTTTATGAGATGATGTCCTCGGGTTGTACCCGTTGTTATCAGTTGTTCAGTTCTACAGGTACTTGATAGCAAGCCTTACGTTTTCTATAAACTTTGTGGAGTGGAGTGCACCCATTCTGTGAAATTTATGGTTAACGTGGCGGTTGTCGCGCTCTGTCTGGGGTCGGGGCGTGACAACTTTCTTGGTATCAGAGCCTGGTTTTATGATTCTCATTCTTTTTGTGTCAAGCCAATGAGTCCAACTTTGTTTCTATGTCATCCTAAGGTATCGTATTGCCTTGACGTTGACCTTGCATTTTCTTTCCTTTCTTCCTTTCAGTCATTATGGCACCTCCAGTTCGAGGTCGAGGTCGAGGTCGAGGTCGAGGTCGAGGACACGCTCCTCGTGATCCTCCGAGTCCTCTACTCTCTTCTGTTCCTCGTGGACCTCGAGGACATGTTTCTTCTGATCATGTCATTCCTCCGACGGTTATGGACCCTATCAATTCTGATCATAGGGTGCCAGTTTCCCAGGTAGAGCAACCACGGGCCCAGTTGCGGGTTGAGCACATGATGACACCCGAGCAGTACCAATTGTATTATGATCACATTCGAATACATGGTGTTCCACCACCTACAACGGCTCATACAACTACGACTGTCACTGAAGAGGTTCTTCGTGCTAATGAATCGATTCGACC
The DNA here is from genome assembly GCA_023678885.1 of Pogostemon cablin. Classification (NCBI taxonomy): domain Eukaryota; kingdom Viridiplantae; phylum Streptophyta; class Magnoliopsida; order Lamiales; family Lamiaceae; genus Pogostemon; species Pogostemon cablin. Next base: position 50,707 of record JAHCLQ010000617.1, on the reverse strand, counting down.
TACATCTAATGTACCAGTTTTTACTCCAGAAATGGCTTTAGGAGGTTCTGCTTCTCGAGGTGCACTTTTTATACCTGATTTGGTGAAAGCAGTTGAAAACATGGGGACTTCGAAATTTGACGGTGCAAGAGATGCTTCTAAAGCGGGGGCATGGTTAAAGGAGATTACAGAGACCTTTGACACCTTGATGATTGAAGAATGTTATCGTGTGGTCATTGCGACCAAGCTGTTAGGCCCAGATGCACGACGATGGTGGCAGAATCTAAAAGAGACATCTTCGGTTACTATTACGTGGGCTATCTTTGTGGAACGATTCAAAGATCGATACTTCTCTCAGTACATCAAGGATCAGAAGAGAAAGGAGTTCTTCAACCTCTTTCAAGGCATTATGTCGGTCGTTGAGTACGAAAGCAAATTTCTGGAATTGCGAGAATTCGCTCCTGAGTCATATATGACGAGAGACTTATGCAAGAGATTTGAAGATGGTCTTAATTTAAATATTCGAGATCGCATCAAGTCCGGAGACAAGTACGAGAGTCTTGACGATCTCGTAGAAGAAGCCCTGAGGGTAGAAGGTTTAGTTCAGGCGAGACATAAGCTTGCAGAACGATCTCAAAAGAAAAGGCAAGGGAGCGCATTTCCAGGAAATGCATCGAAGGTGTATAGGGGTGTGGGATCTTCGCGTGGCGCACCAAGTTCGTCATCTATTAGTTTTTCTCAACCTCGGGAGCAGTTTAGTAGAGGCGGGAGCAATGTCTCGGGATCGGTTGGTGAAAATCGCAAGTGCCAGAATTGCCTAAAATATCATGACGGCCCCTGTAAGGCTCCTCAAGTATGTTTTCAGTGTCGACAGCCGGGGCATATGCGAAGTTCTTGTCCTCAGCTTATGGGAACGAGCAGTCAGGGTTCTGGTCAGTTTCGTGGTAAACTAACATATTCTACACCCAGAGATACTCGATCTGTAGTTACCAGAGTGCCCGATGCCTCAAGCGGCCCTAGTACTCAATCACCTATGCAAGGAAGGAAGCAAACTAGAGTATTTCATATTTCCCAAGAAGAGGCTCGCTCAGATCCGAAGGTTGTGACAGGTAATTTATAATTTGAGTATTTTCACATGCTAAATCTAACCCCGCCTTGTTATGCCACTTGATTACGAATAAAACATTCGTAAGAAATTCTATCTTTTCAAATTTTTTAAATCACAATCTCACCTAATATTGCTTCTTTAGGCCATGTGTTTGTGGGAGACCATCAGGTCTACGCTTTATTTGACCCAGGTTCTGATAGGTCTTATATCCGAGATGATCTTACTGCGATCTTAGATTATCCTATCTCTCATTTGTCACCTGGAATCATCGTTCATACCCCTCTTGGAGAGCGTCTAATTCGTGATTCAGTATTCCTTGGTTGTCCATTGAAGATCAAAGATGTCATTTTAGAGGCTGAATTGATACCATTGCCTTTGATTGATCTTGATGTTATTCTTGGCATGGATTGGCTTTCTTCTCATCATGCAATTCTCGATTGCCACGAGAAGCTTGTTATTTTTCGTAGACCAGGATTCTCAGAACTTATTTTTGAGGGTAAACTTCAAACGAGATCCCTCTCTTTTATTTCAATGTTGACTGCGCATAAATTAATGCGTAAGGGTTGTGAGGCATTCTTGGCATTTGTCATCGATACTTCTCTTTCTGAAACTAAACTAGATGACATCCCAATCGTGAATGAATTTCCTGATGTCTTTCCCGAAGACTTACCAGGACAACCTCCGAATCGAGAGATTGATTTTTCCATTGACGTACTTCCTGGAATCACACCTATATCGATTACTCCATATCGAATGTCGCCTGCTGAGCTTAAGGAACTCCAGACACAACTTGGGGAATTATTGGAGAAGGGTTTCATACGACCTAGCACATCTCCATGGGGTGCTCCAGTTCTTTTTGTCAAGAAGAAAGATGGATCACTTCGTCTATGTGTCGACTACCGTCAATTGAACAAGGTGACTATCAAGAACAAATATCCTCTTCCAAGAATCGATGATCTGTTTGATCAATTGCAAGGAGCAACTGTGTTCTCAAAAATTGATTTGCGATCCGGTTATCACCAACTCAAGATTAGGGAATCTGATATCCCTAAGTCTGCTTTTCGAACCAGATACGGTCATTTTGAATTCTGTGTTATGCCTTTTGGACTCACAAATGCTCCTGCAGCTTTTATGGATCTTATGAATCGGGTCTTTCGGCTGTACTTAGATAAGTTTGTCATCATCTTCATTGATGACATTCTTATTTATTCTAAATCGGACGACGAGCATTCTCAGCATCTAAGAATTGCTCTGAACATTCTCAGAGAAAATCAGCTTTATGCTAAATTCTCGAAGTGTGAATTTTGGCTTCGCGAGGTAAGCTTTTTGGGTCATCACATTTCTAAAGAAGGAATCTACGTCGATCCAGTGAAGATTCAAGCTATACTAGATTGGGAGCGTCCAAAGAACGTGACAGAGATTCGTAGTTTTCTGGGATTAGCTGGATATTATCGACGGTTTGTCAAAGACTTTTCGTTATTGGCTTCATCTTTGACTAAATTGACTCAGAAAGGGGTAAAATTTGAATGGAGTGAAGAATGCGAGGAAGCATTTCAAGAATTGAAAAGACGACTCGTTTCAGCTCCTATTCTTGCTTTGCCAGACCCAGCGATTGGAGAATTTACCATTTATAGCGACGCCTCGAGACAAGGATTAGGATGCGTTCTCATGCAAGAAGGAAAGGTTATTGCCTACTCTTCAAGGCAATTGAAGAAGAACGAAGAAAATTATCCTACACATGATTTAGAGTTGGCTGCAATCGTCTTTGCATTGAAGATATGGAGGCACTATCTGTATGGTGCAACTTGTCGGGTTTTCACTGATCACAAGAGCTTAAAGTATATCACCACGCAAAAGGAGCTCAACCTCAGGCAAAGGCGATGGATGGAGTTGATTAGTGACTATGACTTAGTCATCGATTATCATCCTGGCAAGGCGAACGTTGTTGCAGATGCTCTGAGTAGAAAGTCTTCTACCTCACTTGCTTCAATTCAATCTTTTTATCTTCCTATATTGGAGCAATTTAAATCTTTACACATTTCGCTCGATTGTGAAAAGTCTAATGATTCTGCCTTAATCGCCAAATTCGAGGTTAGACCTACCTTGTTCGAGAAAATTCGAGAAAGACAATCACACGATGTTTATTTACAACAGAAGATGGCGAAGCTAAATCAAGGAAAAGAAACAGAATATCAAATTCGGGATGATGGACTTCTTACTTTTAAAAATCGTGTTTGTGTTCCATCAGAACTTGATGTTCGTAGAGCTATTCTTGAGGAAGCCCATTCTTCAGCCTATGCTATGCATCCTGGTAGTACCAAAATGTATAGAACACTTCGGGAGCATTATTGGTGGCCAGGTATGAAACGGGACACTACTGAATTTGTATCAAAGTGCTTATCTTGCCAACAGATTAAAGCGGAACACCAAAAACCAGCCGGCATGCTTCAACCACTACCTATTCCTGAGTGGAAATGGGAAAACGTCACAATGGATTTTGTTTCTGGTTTACCTCGAACCCAAAAGGGTCATGACTCAATTTGGGTCATTGTCGATCGTCTGACGAAATCGGCACATTTCCTTCCAGTGCATACCAACGAATCTTTAGAGAAACTTGCCAAGTTATATGTCGATGAGATCGTGAGATTGCACGGAGTACCAGTGTCAATCATATCTGACCGTAATCCAAGATTCACTTCCCGTTTTTGGCCTAGTCTGCAGAAAGCGCTAGGTACAAAATTACTATTCAGTACCTCGTTTCATCCACAGACTGATGGACAGTCAGAGAGAACTATACAGACACTAGAAGACATGTTACGTGCAGTGGTGTTGAATTTGGGAGGTAGCTGGGATAAGTACGTAACTTTGGTGGAGTTCGCTTATAACAACAGTTATCATTCAAGCATTGGAATGCCCCCGTACGAAGCTCTGTATGGCCGAAAGTGTCGAACACCACTCTTTTGGGATGAGGTTGGCGAGAGACAAATCGAACAAGTAGAGCTTATCGAAGATGCGAAGGCAAAAATACAACTTATTCGAGACAGACTTAATGCAGCGCAAGATCGACAGAAAAGTTACGCAGATAATAGGAGGCGCGATTTGGAGTTTAATGAAGGAGACAAAGTTTTTCTGAAAGTTTCTCCATGGAAGGGCGTGTTGCGATTCCGCCGTTGAGGAAAGTTGAGTCCAAGGTATATTGGCCCGTTTACGATCGTGCAAAGGATTGGTCGTGTCGCGTATCGACTTGAGCTACCATCGGAATTGTCGAAGATTCACGATGTCTTCCATGTCTCTATGCTTAGAAAATATGAACCAGATCCTTCGCACGTGCTCAAAGATCCCCCAGTTGTATTAAAGGAAAATCTATCGTACGAAGTACAACCTGTTCAAATTGTAGATTGCCGAGAGAAAATGCTTCGTAACAAATCCATTCCTATGGTGAGAATTCTATGGAGAAGTGATCAAATTGAAGAAGAAACATGGGAACCAGAGTCAGTCATGCGTCAACACCATCCAAATCTCTTCTCATCTCTAGGTACGTTTATGTTTCGAGGACGAAACTTTTTGGAGGAGGGGATACTTTATAATATCTTAGTTCAACTAGAATTTTTTTAGAAAGCCCAAACTTATTTATTTATTTATTTTGTGGCCCAAAGTTTCAGCCCACTTAAATGGCCTGATATATAATTAGTAAAGCTAAAGTTAAAAAAAAAAAGAGAGAGAAGAACGGGAGAAGAAAAGCTAAAGAGGGGAAAGAAGAGAGTGAAGAGGAGAAACCCTTGTTGATCAAATTCTCCCTTACAACCCTCATCCTAGGTGGTTTCTAAGTTGTTTTGAGGTAAGTGGTGTGTGAATTAAGCTTCCTTCTTCCATGATTTTGTAATTTTGTGGGGTTTTTCTTTTTGGTATGTGGGTAATTTGCAGACTGTTCGAACTGATTTTGACATAGCTATTACCCTCGAAAGTTTGCAAACTTAATTTCTGTACGTAGCTGAACTCGTTAGCTTTCCGTAGCCACTTGAAACGCCTCAATCCGATTATTCTACAATTAGTTATGATTTTTCTCGTAAACTGCCGCTAGCTGGAAAATTTCAGAATTTTTATGTCGAATTCAAACTTATTTTTTTTATCGTTTCGTTTAGTTAATGTATTGAAACGGTTATATGGGATTGGGAACTGATGTTAAAGAGTTACATGCCATTTTTATTTAATATCGACTCGTTCGAACTCGATTAGGATTTGTTTTTAGCAATGAAAGGGATGTTAACGCTAATAGTTAGTTATATTTAATTTGTCTTTAATTGCTCATCTCCTTCCTAGGTAAAGAACCATCGACGAAGGGCAAGGGACCGACTTCAGATTCCGGAGAGAGTTAATCATTTCCTTGTGAGTTGATAATTCGGGAACGCCTTCTCTTGTGGGAAGTGTGGACCCTCGATAAATGTGCATTTATTTTAGTTTTAGTTAATTGATAAGAAAATTATTTGGTATTATGTTATGTGGTAAAGAGCCTGATTGGCTTGATTGCTCTGGTTAGAGTCATGTTAGCCATTGTATGAGTTTTATTGATTTCTGGTTATTCTTGTGTGCCAATTAAGACTCTAACTTGAGTCGTTATTCATCTTATGATGCACATGCATATGTATGTCTGGTACCAAGGTTAAGTAGCCCGAATTGGTCACGGTTCGGGTGAGTTGGAGCGACATTGATTAAGTAGCCCGAATTGTCGCGGTTCGGGTGAGTTAGAGTGACAACCAAGTTGCCCGTGATTGGCAAACCTGGGTGAGTTAGATCTAACGGGGCACCTGTCCATTTGCCAAATACTGATACTCTGAAGGGTGATCGTTAGATGGATCAGTCTATTATAGGCTCAGTCAACGTCACCGGTGTGGGACATGCATGTCATATATGTTTGATCATTTCAAGTATTCACGTCGATATTGAATTGTGAACTTTAGCACTTGGCATATTGAGAAAGAATATTAATGTGCATTTTATCTAGAGTAACGGTGGCGGGCTTGGACTGTCTCTCGACGGAGAGCTCAGTTCGAGGAGGATATTGACTACCCACGCGTCTTTTATGTGATAACATGTTGTTTGAACTAATTGTGTTATTTATAAATGTGCACTAAGGTTTTTATTTTTATTAATATGTACACTGAGTGAGAATAATTATTGTGGGACGAATTGTGGGATTTTATGTTATGAACCGCGAGTGGGAGTACATGCTTCGTATAAGGGTCGGGGTGACCGGCTTATCACCTCACTGGACTAGTGGTTTTGCTCACCCCCCATCATTCTTTCCTTTTCAGGCTGTTGATATCGTTTTGGTTGGAGGTTTGCCTATCGTTTGCTCATCATCCAATCCGTGTTTTGGGTACTTTCTCTTTTATGTAAATTGACGGATTCATTGGCGAGATTGTATAGTTTATATTTAGTGACCCCCTTGATGTTCTTTTTGTATCTTCACGATGTTATATCGTTCATGTATATTTTCTTTAAACTAAGTTACACCGTTGAATTTTGTACCTTTGTAAATCCTTGTTGATACTTTATGAGATGATGTCCTCGGGTTGTACCCGTTGTTATCAGTTGTTCAGTTCTACAGGTACTTGATAGCAAGCCTTACGTTTTCTATAAACTTTGTGGAGTGGAGTGCACCCATTCTGTGATATTTATGGTTAACGTGGCGGTTGTCGCGCTCTGTCTGGGGTCGGGGCGTGACAAAAACGAAGGAAATATGCATCGAAACAAAGGAAATATTGATTGTAACGAGAAAAGGAGCATCAAAAAGAAGGAAATCTGCATCGAAACGAATGAAATGTTGATCATAATAGGAAAAGGAGCAAGAAAAGGAGCATAAAAATGAAGGAAATATGCATCGAAACAAAGGAAATATTGATCGTAACAAGAAAAGGAGCATCAAAATGAAGGAAATATGCATCGAAACGAAGGAAATATTGATCGTAATGAGAAAATGAACATTAAAATGAAGGAAATATTCATCGAAACGAAGGAAATGTTGATCGTAATGAGAAAAGGAGCATCAAATTGAAGAAAATATTCATCGAAACGAAGGAAAAATTGATCGTAACGAGAAAATAAGAATCAAAACGAAGGAAATATGCATCGAAACAAAGGAAATATTGATTGTAACGGGAAAACGAGCATCAAAATTAAGGAAATATTCATCGAAACGAAGGAAATGTTGATCGTAATGAGAAAAGGAGCATCAAAATGAAGGAAATATGCATCAAAACAAAGGAAATATTGATCATAACGAGAAAATGAGCATCAAAAAGAAGGAAATTTGAATCGAAACGAATGAAATGTTGATCGTAACAAGAAAAGGAGCATCAAAATGAAGTAAATATGAATCGATACGAAGAAAATGCTGATTGTAACGAGAAAAAAGTGCCCCAAAATTAAGGAAATATACATCGAAACGAAGAAAATGTTGATCGTAACGAGAAAATGAGCATTAAAATGAAGGAAATATTCATCGAAACGAAGGAAATGTTGATCGTACTGAGAAAAAAAGTATCAAAATGATGGAAATCTACATCGAAACGAATGAAATGTTGATCGTAACTAGAAAAGGAGTATCAAAATGAAGTAAATATGCATCGAAACAAAGGGAATGCTGATCGTTACTAGAAAAAGTGCATCAAAATGAAGGAAATATGCATCGAAACTAAGGAAATATTGATCGTAACGAGAAAATGAGCATAAAATGAAGGAAATCTGCATCGAAACGAAGGAAATGTTGATCGTAACGAGAAAATGAGCATCAAAATTAAGGAAATATGCATTGAAACGAAGGTAAAATTGATCGTAATGTGAAAATAAGAATCAAAATGAAGAAAATGTGCATCGAAACAAAGGAAATATTGATTGTAACGAGAAAACGAGCATCAAAAAGAAGGAAATCTGCATCGAAACGAATGAAATGTTGATCGTAACCGGAAAAGGAGCATCAAAATGGAGTAAATATGCATCGAAACGAAGGAAATGTTGATCGTAACAAGAAAAGGAGCATCAAAATGAAGCAAATATGCATCGAAACGATGGTAATATTGATCGTAAAGAAAAAATGAGAATCAAACGAAGGAAATATGCATCGAAGCAAAGGAAATATTGATCGTAACGAGAAAACGAGCATTAAAATGAAGGAAATCTGCATCGAAACGAATGAAATGATAAGGAGCACCAAAATGAAGGAAATATGCATCGAAACGAAGGAAATGTTGATCGTAACGAGAAAACGAGCATTAAAATGAAGGAAATATTCATCGAAACGAAGGAAATGTTGATCGTAATGAGAAAAGAAGCATCAAAATGAAGTAAATATGCATCGAAACAAAGGAAATATAGATTGTAACGAGAAAAGGAGCATCAAAAACAGGAAATCTGCATCGAAACTAATGAAATGTTGATTGTTATAAGAAAAGGAGCCTCAAAATGAAGTAAATATGAATCGAAACGAAGGAAATGCTTATCGTAACGAGAAAAAGTGCATCAAAATAAAGGAAATATACATCAAAATGATGGAAATCTGCATCGAAACGGAGAAAAGGAGCATCAAAATGATGGAAATCTGCATCGAAACGAATGAAATGTTGATCTTAACGAGAAAAGGAGTATCAAAATGAAGGAAATATGCATCGAAACGAAGGTAATATTGATCGTAACGAGAAAATAAGAATCAAAACGAAGGAAATATGCATCGAAACCAAGGAAATATTGATCGTAATGAGAAAACGAGCATAAAAAAGAAGGAAATCTGCATCGAAACGAATGAAATGTTGATCGTTACAAGAAAAGAAACATCAAAATGAAGGAAATATGCATCGAAACGGAGGAAATATTGATCGTAATGAGAAAATGAGCATTAAAATGAAGGAAATATTCATCGAAAGGAAGGAAATGTTGATCGTAATGAGAAAATGAGCAATAAAATGAAGGAAATATTCATCGAAACGAAGGAAATGTTGATCGTAATGAGAAAAGAAGCATCAAAATGAAGTAAATATGCATCGAAAAAAAGGAAACATTGATTATAACGATAAAACGAGCATCTAAAAGTAGAAATTATCATCGAAACAAAGGAAACATTGATCATAACGAGAAAACGAGCATCAAAAAGAAGGAAATCTGCATCGAAACGAATGAAATGTTGATCTTAACAAGAAAAGGAGCATCAAAATGAAGTAAATATGCATCGATACGAAGAAAATGCTGATTGTAACGAGAATAAAATGCTCCAAAATGAAGGAAATATACATCGAAACGAAGAAAATGTTGATCGTAACGAGAAAATGAGCATTAAAATGAAGGAAATATTCATCGAAACGAAGAAAATGTTGATCGTACTGAGAAAAGGAGCATCAAAATGATGGAAATCTGCATCGAAACGAATGAAATATTGATCGTAACAAGAAAAGGAGCATCAAAATGTAGGAAATATGCATCGAAACGAAGGAAATGTTGATCGTATCGAGAAAATGAGCATTAAAATGAAGGAAATATTCATCTAAACGAAGGAAATGTTGATCGTAATGAGAAAAGGAGCATCGAAATGAAGGAAATATGCATCGAAACAAAGGAAATATTGATCATAACGAGAAAATGAGCATCAAAAAGAAGGAAATATCATCGAAACAAAGGAAACATTGATCATAACGAGAAAACGAGCATCAAAAAGAAGGAAATCTGCATCGAAACGAATGAAATGTTGATCTTAACAAGAAAAGGAGCATCAAAATGAAGTAAATATGCATCGATACGAAGAAAATGTTGATTGTAACGAGAATAAAATGCTCCAAAATGAAGGAAATATACATCGAAACGAAGAAAATGTTGATCGTAACGAGAAAATGAGCATTAAAATGAAAGAAATATTCATCGAAACGAAGGAAATGTTGATCGTACTGAGAAAAGGAGCATCAAAATGATGGAAATCTGCATCGAAACGAAGGAAATGTTGATCGTAACAAGAAAAGGAGCATCAAAATGAAATAAATATGCATCGAAACGAAGGAAATGCTGATCGTTACTAGAAAAAGTGCATCAAAATGAAGGAAATATGCTTCGAAACTAAGGAAATATTGATCGTAACGAGAAAATGAGCATCAAAATGAAGGAAATATGCATCGAAACGAAGGAAATGTTGATCGTAACGAGAAAAGGAGCATCAAAATGAAGTAAATATGCATCGAAATGAAGGTAAAATTGATCGTAACGAGAAAATAAGAATCAAAACAAAGGAAATATGCATCGAAACAAAGGAAATATTGTTTGTAACGAGAAAATGAGCATCAAAAGTAGGAAATCTGCATCAAAACGAATGAAATGTTGATCGTAACAGGAAAAGGAGCATCAAAATGAAGTAAATATTCTTCGAAACAAAGGAAACATCGATTATAACTGTCACGCCCCGACCCCAGATAGAGCGCGACAACCGCCACGTTAACCATAAATTTCATAGAATGGGTGCACTCCACTCCACAAAGTTTATAGAAAACGTAAGGCTTGCTATCAAGTACCTGTAGACTGAACAACTGATAACAACGGGTACAACACGAGGACATTATCTCATAAAGTATCAACAAGGATTTACAAAGGTACAAAATTCAACGGTGTAACTTAGTTTAAAGAAAATATACATGAACGATATAACATCGCGAAGGTACAAAAAGAACATCAAGGGGGTCACCAAATATAAACTATACAATCTCGCCAATGAATCCGTCAATTTACATAAAAGAGAAAGTACCCAAAACACGGATTGGATGATGAGCAAACGATAGGCAAACCTCCAACCAAAATGATATCAACAGCCTGAAAAGGAAAGAATGATGGGGGGTGAGCAAAACCACTAGCTCAGTGAGGTGATAAGCCGGTCACCCCGACCCTTATACGAAGCATGTACTCCCACTCGCGGTTCATAACATAAAATCCCACAATTCGTCCCACAATAATTATTCTCACTCAGTGTACATATTAATGAAAATAAAAACCTTAGTGAACATTTATGAATAACACAATTAGTTCAAACAACATGTTATCACATAAAAGACGCGTGGGTAGTCAATATCCTCCTCGAACTGAGCTCTCCGTCGAGAGACAGTCCAAGCCCGTCACCGTTACTCTAGATAAAATGCACATTAATATTCTTTCTCAATATGCCAAGTGCTAAAGTTCACAATTCAATATCGACTGAATACTTGAAATGATCAAACATATAAACATATATGACATGCATGTCCCACACCGGTGACGTTGACTGAGCCTATAATAGACTGATCCATCTAACGATCACCCTCCAGAGTATCAGTATTTGGTAAATGGACAGGTGCCTCGTTAGATCTAACTCACGCGGGTTTGCCAATCACGGGCAACTTGGTTGTCACTCTAACTCACCCGAACCGCGACAATTCGGGCTACTTAATCAATGTCGCTCCAACTCACCCGAACCGTGACCAATTCGGGCTACTTAACCTTAGTACCAGGCATACATATGCATGTGCATCATAAGATGAATAACGACTCAAGTTAGAGTCTTAATTGGCACACAAGAATAACCAGAAATCAATAATACTCATAAAATGGCTAACATGACTCTAACCAGAGCAATCGAGCCAATCAGGCTCTTTACCACATAACATAATACCAAATAATTTTCTTATCAATTAACTAAAACTAAAATAAATGCACATTTAACGAGGGTCCACACTTCCCACAAGAGAAGGCGTTCCCGAATTATCAACTCACAAGGAAGTGATTAACTCTCTCCGGAATCTGAAGTCGGTCCCTTGCCCTTCGTCGATGGTTCTTTACCTAGAAAGGAGATGAGCAATTAAAGACAAATTAAATATAACTAACTATTAGCGTTAACATCCCTTTCATTGCTAAAAACAAATCCTAATCGAGTTCGAACGAGTCGATATTAAATAAAAATGGCATGTAACTCTTTAACATCAGTTCCCAATCCCATATAACCGTTTCAATACATTAACTAGACGAAACGATAGAAAATAAGTTTGAATTCGACATAAAAATTCTGAAATTTTCCTGCTAGCGGCAGTTTACGAGAAAAATCATAACTAATTGTAGAATAATCGGATTGAGGTGTTTCAAGTGGCTACGGAAAGCTAACGAGTTCAACTACGTACAGAAATTAAGTTTGCAAAGTTTCGAGGACAATAGCTATCTCGAAATCAGTTCGAACAGTCTACAAATTTCCCACATACCAAAAAGAAAAACCCCACAAAATTACAAAATTATGGAAGAAGGAAGCTTAATTCACACACCACTTACCTCAAAACAACTTAAAAACCACCTAGGATGAGGGTTGTAAGGGAGAATTTGGTCAACAAGGGTTTCTCCTCTTCCTCTCTTCTTTCCCCTCTTTTGCTTTTCTTCTCCCGTTCTTCTCTCTCTTTTTTTTTTAACTTTAGTCTTACTAATTATATATCAGGCCATTTAAGTGGGCTGAAACTTTGGGCCACAAAATAAATAAATAAATAAGTTTGGGCTTTCTAAAAAAATTCTAATTGGGCTTAATTGGGCTGGCCTTTTGGGCCATAAAAATAAATAATTAGGTTTTGGGCTTTCTAACAAAATCTAGTTGGGCTAAGATAGGGCTGGCCTTTTGGGCCATAAAATAAATAAATAGGTTTTGGGCTTTCTAAAAAAAAATCTAGTTGAACTAAGATATTATAAAGTATCCCCTCCTCCAAAAAGTTTCGTCCTCGAAACATAAACGTACCTAGAGATGAAAAGAGATTTGGATGGTGTTGACGCATGACTGACTCTGGTTCCCATGTTTCTTCTTCAATTTGATCACTTCTCCATAGAATTCTCACCATAGGAATGGATTTGTTACGAAGCATTTTCTCTCGGCGATCTACAATTTGAACAGGTTGTACTTCGTACGATAGATTTTCCTTTAATACAACTGGGGGATCTTTGAGCACGTGCGAGGGATCTGGTTCATATTTTCTAAGCATAGAGACATGGAAGACATCGTGAATCTTCGACAATTCCGATGGTAGGTCAAGTCGATACGCGACACGACCAATCCTTTGTACGATCGTAAACGGGCCAATATACCTTGGACTCAACTTTCCTCGACGGCGGAATCGCAACACGCCCTTCCATGGAGAAACTTTCAGAAAAACTTTGTCTCCTTCATTAAACTCCAAATCGCGCCTCCTATTATCTGCGTAACTTTTCTGTCGATCTTGCGCTGCCTTAAGTCTGTCTCGAATAAGTTGTATTTTTGCCTTCGCATCTTCGATAAGCTCTACTTGTTCGATTTGTCTCTCGCCAACCTCATCCCAAAAGAGTGGTGTTCGACACTTTCGGCCATACAGAGCTTCGTACGGGGGCATTCCAATGCTTGAATGATAACTGTTGTTATAAGCGAACTCCACCAAAGTCACGTACTTATCCCAGCTACCTCCCAAATTCAACACCACTGCACGTAACATGTCTTCTAGTGTCTGTATAGTTCTCTCTGACTGTCCATCAGTCTGTGGATGAAACGAGGTACTGAATAGTAATTTTGTACCTAGCGCTTTCTGCAGAGTAGGCCAAAAACGGGAAGTGAATCTTGGATCACGGTCAGATATGATTGACACTGGTACTCCGTGCAATCTCACGATCTCATCGACATATAACTTGGCAAGTTTCTCTAAAGATTCGTTGGTATGCACTGGAAGGAAATGTGCCGATTTTGTCAGACGATCGACAATGACCCAAATTGAGTCATGACCCTTTTGGGTTCGAGGTAAACCAGAAACAAAATCCATTGTGACGTTTTCCCATTTCCACTCAGGAATAGGTAGTGGTTGAAGCATACCGGCTGGTTTTTGGTGTTCCGCTTTAATCTGTTGGCATGATAAGCACTTTGATACAAATTCAGTAATGTCCCGTTTCATACCTGGCCACCAATAATGCTCCCGAAGTGTTCTGTACATTTTGGTACTACCAGGATGCATAGCATAGGCTGAAGAATGGGCTTCCTCAAGAATAGCTCTACGAACATCAAGTTCTGATGGAACACAAACACGATTTTTAAAAGTAAGAAGTCCATCATCCCGAATTCGAAATTCGGTTTCTTTTCCTTGATTTAGCTTTACAATCTTCTGTTGTAAATAAACATCGTGTGATTGTCTTTCTCGAATTTGCTCGAACAAGGTAGGTCTAACCTCGAATTTGGCGATTAAGGCAGAATCATTAGACTTTTCACAATCGAGCGAAATGTGTAAAGATTTAAATTGCTCCAACATAGGAAGATAAAAAGATTGAATTGAAGCAAGTGAGGTAGAAGACTTTCTACTCAGAGCATCTGCAACAACGTTCGCCTTGCCAGGATGATAATCGATGACTAAGTCATAGTCACTAATCAACTCCATCCATCGCCTTTGCCTGAGGTTGAGCTCCTTTTGCGTAGTGATATACTTTAAGCTCTTGTGATCAGTGAAAACCCGACAAGTTGCACCATACAGATAGTGCCTCCAGATCTTCAATGCAAAGACGATTGCAGCCAACTCTAAATCATGTGTAGGATAATTTTCTTCGTTCTTCTTCAATTGCCTTGAAGCGTAGGCAATAACCTTTCCTTCTTGCATGAGAACGCATCCTAATCCTTGTCTCGAGGCGTCGCTATAAATGGTAAATTCTCCAATCGCTGGGTCTGGCAAAGCAAGAATAGGAGCTGAAACGAGTCGTCTTTTCAATTCTTGAAATGCTTCGTCACATTCTTCATTCCATTCAAATTTTACCCCTTTTCGAGTCAATTTAGTCAAAGATGAAGCCAATAACGAAAAGTCTTTGACAAACCGTCGATAATATCCAGCTAATCCCAGAAAACTACGAATCTCTGTCACGTTCTTTGGACGCTCCCAATCTAGTATAGCTTGAATCTTCGCTGGATCGACGTAGATTCCTTGTTTAGAAATGTTATGACCCAAAAAGCTTACCTCGCGAAGCCAAAATTCACACTTCGAGAATTTAGCATAAAGCTGATTTTCTCTGAGAATGTTCAGAGCAATTCTTAGATGCTGAGAATGCTCGTCGTCCGATTTAGAATAAATAAGAATGTCATCAATGAAGATGATGACAAACTTATCTAAGTACGGCCGAAAGACCCGATTCATAAGATCCATAAAAGCTGCAGGAGCATTTGTGAGTCCAAAAGGCATAACACAGAATTCAAAATGACCGTATCTGGTTCGAAAAGCAGACTTAGGGATATCAGATTCCCTAATCTTGAGTTGGTGATAACCGGATCGCAAATCAATTTTTGAGAACACAATTGCTCCTTGCAATTGATCAAACAGATCATCGATTCTTGGAAGAGGATATTTGTTCTTGATAGTCACCTTGTTCAATTGACGGTAGTCGACACATAGACGAAGTGATCCATCTTTCTTCTTGACAAAAAGAACTGGAGCACCCCATGGAGATGTGCTAGGTCGTATGAAACCCTTCTCCAATAATTCCCCAAGTTGTGTCTGGAGTTCCTTAAGCTCAGCAGGCGACATTCGATATGGAGTAATCGATATAGGTGTGATTCCAGGAAGTACGTCAATGGAAAAATCAATCTCTCGATTCGGAGGTTGTCCTGGTAAGTCTTCGGGAAAGACATCAGGAAATTCATTCACGATTGGGATGTCATCTAGTTTAGTTTCAGAAAGAGAAGTATCGATGACAAATGCCAAGAATGCCTCACAACCCTTACGCATTAATTTATGCGCAGTCAACATTGAAATAAAAGAGAGGGATCTCGTTTGAAGTTTACCCTCAAAAACAAGTTCTGAGAACCCTGGTCTACGAAAAATAACAAACTTCTCGTGGCAATCGAGAATTGCATGATGAGAAGAAAGCCAATCCATGCCAAGAATAACATCAAGATCAATCAAAGGCAATGGTATCAATTCAGCCTCTAAAATGACATCTTTGATCTTCAATGGACAACCAAGGAATACCGAATCACGAATTAGACGCTCTCCAAGAGGGGTATGAACGATGATTCCAGGTGACAAATGAGAGATAGGATAATCTAAGATCGCAGTAAGATCATCTCGGATATAAGACCTATCAGAACCTGGGTCAAATAAAGCGTAGACCTGATGGTCTCCCACAAACACATGGCCTAAAGAAGCAATATTATGTGAGATTGTGATTTAAAAAATTTGAAAAGATAGAATTTCTTACGAATGTTTTATTCGTAATCAAGTGGCATAACAAGGCGGGGTTAGATTTAGCTTATGAAAATACTCAAATTATAAATTACCTGTCACAACCTTCGGATCTGAGCGAGCCTCTTCTTGGGAAATATGAAATACTCTAGTTTGCTTCCTTCCTTGCATAGGTGATTGAGTACTAGGGCCGCTTGAGGCATCGGGTACTCTGGTAACTGCAGATCGAGTATCTCTGGGTGTAGAATATGTTAGTTTACCACGAAACTGACCAGAACCCTGACTGCTCGTTCCCATAAGCTGAGGACAAGAACTTCGCATATGCCCCGGCTGTCGACACTGAAAACATACTTGAGGAGCCTTACAGGGGCCGTCATGATATTTTAGGCAATTCTGGCACTTGCGATTTTCACCAACCGATCCCGAGACATTGCTCCGCCTCTACTAAACTGCTCCCGAGGTTGAGGAAAACTAATAGATGCCGAACTTGGTGCGCCACGCGAAGATCCCACACCCCTATACACCTTCGATGCATTTCCTGGAAATGCGCTCCCTTGCCTTTTCTTTTGAGATCGTTCTGCAAGCTTATGTCTCGCCTGAACTAAACCTTCTACCCTCAGGGCTTCTTCTACGAGATCGTCAAGACTCTCGTACTTGTCTCCGGACTTGATGCGATCTCGAATATTTAAATTAAGACCATCTTCAAATCTCTTGCATAAGTCTCTCGTCGTATATGACTCAGGAGCGAATTCTCGCAATTCCAGAAATTTACTTTCGTACTCAACGACCGACATAATGCCTTGAAAGAGGTTGAAGAACTCCTTTCTCTTCTGATCCTTGATGTACTGAGAGAAGTATCGATCTTTGAATCGTTCCACAAAGATAGCCCACGTAATAGTAACCGAAGATGTCTCTTTTAGATTCTGCCACCATCGTCGTGCATCTGGGCCTAACAGCTTGGTCGCAATGACCACACGATAACATTCTTCAATCATCAAGGTGTCAAAGGTCTCTGTAATCTCCTTTAACCATGCCCCCGCTTTAGAAGCATCTCTTGCACCGTCAAATTTCGAAGTCCCCATGTTTTCAACTGCTTTCACCAAATCAGGTATAAAAAGTGCACCTCGAGAAGCAGAACCTCCTAAAGCCATTTCTGGAGTAAAAACTGGTACATTAGATGTAGGTCGAATCGATTCATTAGCACGAAGAACCTCTTCAGTGACAGTCGTAGTTGTATGAGCCGTTGTAGGTGGTGGAACACCATGTATTCGAATGTGATCATAATACAATTGGTACTGCTCGGGTGTCATCATGTGCTCAACCCGCAACTGGGCCCGTGGTTGCTCTACCTGGGAAACTGGCACCCTATGATCAGAATTGATAGGGTCCATAACCGTCGGAGGAATGACATGATCAGAAGAAACATGTCCTCGAGGTCCACGAGGAACAGAAGAGAGTAGAGGACTCGGAGGATCACGAGGAGCGTGTCCTCGACCTCGACCTCGACCTCGACGACGAACTGGAGGTGCCATAATGACTGAAAGGAAGAAAGGAAAGAAAATGCAAGGTCAACGTCAAGGCAATACGATACCTTAGGATGACATAGAAACAAAGTTGGACTCATTGGCTTGACACAAAAAGAATGAGAATCATAAAACCAGGCTCTGATACCAAGAAAGTTGTCACGCCCCGACCCCAGACAGAGCGCGACAACCGCCACGTTAACCATAAATTTCATAGAATGGGTGCACTCCACTCCACAAAGTTTATAGAAAACGTAAGGCTTGCTATCAAGTACCTGTAGACTGAACAACTGATAACAACGGGTACAACACGAGGACATTATCTCATAAAGTATCAACAAGGATTTACAAAGGTACAAAATTCAACGGTGTAACTTAGTTTAAAGAAAATATACATGAACGATATAACATCGCGAAGGTACAAAAAGAACATCAAGGGGGTCACCAAATATAAACTATACAATCTCGCCAATGAATCCGTCAATTTACATAAAAGAGAAAGTACCCAAAACACGGATTGGATGATGAGCAAACGATAGGCAAACCTCCAACCAAAATGATATCAACAGCCTGAAAAGGAAAGAATGATGGGGGGTGAGCAAAACCACTAGCTCAGTGAGGTGATAAGCCGGTCACCCCGACCCTTATACGAAGCATGTACTCCCACTCGCGGTTCATAACATAAAATCCCACAATTCGTCCCACAATAATTATTCTCACTCAGTGTACATATTAATGAAAATAAAAACCTTAGTGAACATTTATGAATAACACAATTAGTTCAAACAACATGTTATCACATAAAAGACGCGTGGGTAGTCAATATCCTCCTCGAACTGAGCTCTCCGTCGAGAGACAGTCCAAGCCCGTCACCGTTACTCTAGATAAAATGCACATTAATATTCTTTCTCAATATGCCAAGTGCTAAAGTTCACAATTCAATATCGACTGAATACTTGAAATGATCAAACATATAAACATATATGACATGCATGTCCCACACCGGTGACGTTGACTGAGCCTATAATAGACTGATCCATCTAACGATCACCCTCCAGAGTATCAGTATTTGGTAAATGGACAGGTGCCTCGTTAGATCTAACTCACGCGGGTTTGCCAATCACGGGCAACTTGGTTGTCACTCTAACTCACCCGAACCGCGACAATTCGGGCTACTTAATCAATGTCGCTCCAACTCACCCGAACCGTGACCAATTCGGGCTACTTAACCTTGGTACCAGGCATACATATGCATGTGCATCATAAGATGAATAACGACTCAAGTTAGAGTCTTAATTGGCACACAAGAATAACCAGAAATCAATAATACTCATAAAATGGCTAACATGACTCTAACCAGAGCAATCGAGCCAATCAGGCTCTTTACCACATAACATAATACCAAATAATTTTCTTATCAATTAACTAAAACTAAAATAAATGCACATTTAACGAGGGTCCACACTTCCCACAAGAGAAGGCGTTCCCGAATTATCAACTCACAAGGAAGTGATTAACTCTCTCCGGAATCTGAAGTCGGTCCCTTGCCCTTCGTCGATGGTTCTTTACCTAGAAAGGAGATGAGCAATTAAAGACAAATTAAATATAACTAACTATTAGCGTTAACATCCCTTTCATTGCTAAAAACAAATCCTAATCGAGTTCGAACGAGTCGATATTAAATAAAAATGGCATGTAACTCTTTAACATCAGTTCCCAATCCCATATAACCGTTTCAATACATTAACTAGACGAAACGATAGAAAATAAGTTTGAATTCGACATAAAAATTCTGAAATTTTCCTGCTAGCGGCAGTTTACGAGAAAAATCATAACTAATTGTAGAATAATCGGATTGAGGTGTTTCAAGTGGCTACGGAAAGCTAACGAGTTCAACTACGTACAGAAATTAAGTTTGCAAAGTTTCGAGGACAATAGCTATCTCGAAATCAGTTCGAACAGTCTACAAATTTCCCGCATACCAAAAAGAAAAACCCCACAAAATTACAAAATTATGGAAGAAGGAAGCTTAATTCACACACCACTTACCTCAAAACAACTTAAAAACCACCTAGGATGAGGGTTGTAAGGGAGAATTTGGTCAACAAGGGTTTCTCCTCTTCCTCTCTTCTTTCCCCTCTTTTGCTTTTCTTCTCCCGTTCTTCTCTCTCTTTTTTTTTTAACTTTAGTCTTACTAATTATATATCAGGCCATTTAAGTGGGCTGAAACTTTGGGCCACAAAATAAATAAATAAATAAGTTTGGGCTTTCTAAAAAAATTCTAATTGGGCTTAATTGGGCTGACCTTTTGGGCCATAAAAATAAATAATTAGGTTTTGGGCTTTCTAACAAAATCTAGTTGGGCTAAGATAGGGCTGGCCTTTTGGGCCATAAAATAAATAAATAGGTTTTGGGCTTTCTAAAAAAAATCTAGTTGAACTAAGATATTATAATAACGATAAAACGAGCATCTAAAAGAAGGAAATATGCATCGAAACAAAGGAAACATTGATCATAACGAGAAAACGGGCATAAAAAAGAAAGAAATCTGCATCGAAACGAATGAAATGTTGATCGTAACAAGAAAAGGAGCATCCAAATAAAGGAAATATGCAACGCAACGAAGGAAATGTGGATCGTAACTAGAAAATGAGCATTAAAATGAAGGAAATATTCATCGAAACGAAGGAAATGTTGATCGTAATGAGAAAAGGAGCATCAAATGAAGGAAATATGAATCGAAACAAAGGAAATATTGATCATAACGAGAAAATGAGCATCAAAAAGAAGGAAATCTGCATCGAAACGAATGAAATGTTGATCGTAACAAGAAAAGAAGCATAAAAATGAAGTAAATATGCATCGATACAAAGAAAATGCTGATTGTAATGAGAAAAAAGTGCATCAAAATGAAGGAAATACATCGAAACGAAGAAAATGTTTATCGTAACGAGAAAATGATCATTAAAATGAAGGAAATATTCATCGAAATGAAGGAAATATTGATCGTACTGAGAAAAGGAGCTTCAAAATGATGGAAATCTGCATCGAAACGAATGAAATGTTGATCGTAACAAGAAAATGAGCATCAAAATGAAGTAAATATGCATCGAAAAGAAGGAAATGTTGATCGTTACTAGAAAAAGTGCATCAAAATGAAGGAAATATGCATCGAAACTAAGAAAATATTGATCGTAACGAGAAAATGAGCATTAAAATGAAGGAAATATGCATCGAAACGAAGGAAATGTTGATCGTAACGAGAAAAGGAGCATCAAAATGAAGGAAATATGCATCGAAACGAAGGTAAAATTGATCGTAATGAGAAAATAAGAACCAAAACGAAGGAAATATGCATCGAAACAAAGGAAATATTGATTGTAACGAGAAAATGAGCATCAAAAAGAAGGAAATCTGCATCGAAACGAATGAAATGTTGATCGTAACAGGAAAAGGAGTATCAAAATGAAGTAAATATGCATCGAAACAAAGGAAATGTTGATCGTAACAAGAAAAGGAGCATCAAAATGAAGGATATATGCATCGAAACGAAGGAAATGTTGATCGTAACGAGAAAATGAACATTAAAATGAAGGAAATATTCATCGAAACGAAGGAAATGTTGATCGTAATGAGAAAAGGAGCATCAAATTGAAGAAAATATTCATCGAAACGAAGGAAAAATTGATCGTAACGATAAAATAAGAATCAAAACGAAGGAAATATGCATCGAAACTAAGGAAATATTGATTGTAACGGGAAAACGAGCATCAAAATAAAGGAAATATTCATCGAAACGAAGGAAATGTTGATCGTAATGAGAAAAGGAGCATCAAAATGAAGGAAATATGCATCAAAACAAAGGAAATATTGATCATAACGAGAAAATGAGAATCAAAACGAAGTAAATATGCATTGAAACAAAGGAAATATTGATTGTAACGAGAAAAGGAGCATCAAAAAGAAGGAAGTCTGCATCGAAACGAATGAAATGTTGATTGTAATAGGAAAAGAAGTATCAAAATGAAGTAAATATGCATCGAAACAAAGGAAATGTTGATCGTAACAAGAAAAGGAGCATCAAAATGAATGAAATATGTATCGAAACGAAGGAAATGTTGATCGTAACGAGAAAATGAACATTAACATGAAGGAAATATTCATCGAAACGAAGGAAATGTTGATCGTAATGAGAAAAGGAGCATCAAATTAAAGGAAATATTCATCCAAACGAAGGTAAAATTGATCGTAACGAGAAAATAAGAATTAAAACGAAGGAAATATGCACCAAAACAAAGGAAATATGATTGTAACGGGAAAACGAGCATCAAAATGAAAGGAAATATTCATCGAAACGAAGGAAATGTTGATCGTAATGAGAAAAGGAGCATAAAAAATGAAAGAAATATGCTTCAGAACAAAGGAAATATTGATCATAACGAGAAAATGAGCATCAAAAAGAAGGAAATCTGCATCGAAACGAATGAAATGTTGATCTTAACAAGAAAAGAAGCATCAAAATGAAGTAAATATGCATCGATACGAAGAAAATGCTGATTATAACGAGAATAAAGTGCTCCAAAATGAAGGAAATATACATCGAAACGAAGAAAATATTGATCGTAACGAGAAAATGAGCATTAAAATGAAGGAAATATTCATTGAAACGAAGGAAATGTTGATCGTACTGAGAAAATGAGCATCAAAATGATGGAAATCTGCATTGAAACGAAGGAAATGTTGATCGTAACAAGAAATTGAGCATCAAAATGAAGTAAATATGCATCGAAACGAAGGAAATGCTGATCGTTACTAGAAAAAGTGCATCAAAATGAAGGAAATATGCATCGATACTAAGGAAATATTGATCGTAACGAGAAAATGAGCATCAAAATGAAGGAAATATGCATCGAAACGAAGGAAATGTTGATCGTAACGAGAAAAGGAGCATCAAAATGAAGTAAATATGTATCGAAACGAAGGTAAAATTGATCGTAACGAGAAAATAAGAATCAAAACAAAGAAAATATGCATCGAAACAAAAGAAATATTGATTGTAACGAGAAAATGAGCATAAAAAAGTAGGAAATCTGCATCAAAACGAATGAAATGTTGATCGTAACAGGAAAAGGAGCATCAAAATGAAGTAAATATGCATCGAAATAAAGGAAACATCGATTATAACGATAAAATGAGCATCTAAAAGAAGGAAATATGCATTGAAACAGATGAAACATTGATCATAACGAGAAAACGAGCATAAAAAAGAAGGAAATCTGCATCGAAACGAATGAAATGTTGATCGTAACAAGAAAAGGAGCATCTAAATGAAGGAAATATGCATCGAAACGAAGGAAATGTTGATCGTTACTAGAAAAAGTGCATCAAAATGAAGGAAATATGCATCGAAACTAAGAAAATATTGATCGTAACGAGAAAATGAGCATTAAAATGAAGGAAATATGCATCGAAACGAAGGAAATGTTGATCGTAACGAGAAAAGGAGCATCAAAATGAAGGAAATATGCATTGAAACGAAGGTAAAGTTGATTGTAATGAGAAAATAAGAATCAAAACAAAGGAAATATGCATTGAAACAAAGGAAATATTGATTGTAACGAGAAAAGGAGCATCAAAAAGAAGGAAATCTGCATCGAAACGAATGAAATATTGATTGTAATAGGAAAAGGAGTATCAAAATGAAGTAAATATGCATCGAAACAAAGGAAATGTTGATCGTAACAAGAAAAGGAGCATCAAAATGAAGGATATATGCATCGAAACGAAGAAAATGTTGATCGTAACGAGAAAATGAACATTAAAATGAAGAAAATATTCATCGAAACGAAGGAAATGTTGATCGTAATGAGAAAAGGAGCATCAAATTGAAGAAAATATTCATCGAAACGAAGGAAAAATTGATCGTAACGATAAAATAAGAATCAAAACGAAGGAAATATGCATCGAAACAAAGGAAATATTGATTATAACGGGAAAACGAGCATCAAAATAAAGGAAATATTCATCGAAACGAAGGAAATGTTGATCTTAATGAGAAAAGGAGCATCAAAATGAAGGAAATATGCATCAAAACAAAGGAAATATTGATCATAACGAGAAAATGAGCATCAAAAAGAAGGAAATCTGCATCGAAACGAATGAAATGTTGATCGTAACAAGAAAAGGATCATCAAAATGAAGTAAATATGAATCGATACGAAGAAAATATTGATTGTAACGAGAAAAAAGTGCTCCAAAATGAAGGTAATATACATCGAAACGAAGAAAATGTTGATCTTAACGAGAAAATGAGCATTAAAATGAAGGAAATATTCATCGAAACGAAGGAAATGTTGATCGTACTGAGAAAAGGAGCATCAAAATGATGGAAATCTGTATCGAAACGAATGAAATGTTGATCGTAACAAGAAAAGGAGCATCAAAATGAAGTAAATATGCATCGAAACGAAGGGAATGCTGATCGTTACTAGAAAAAGTGCATCAATATGAAGGAAATATGCATCGAAACTAAGGAAATATTGATCGTAACGAGAAAATGAGCATCAAAATGAAGGAAATATGCATCGAAACGAAGGAAATATTGATCGTAACGAGAAAAGGAGCATCAAAATTAAGGAAATATGCATTGAAACGAAGGTAAAATTGATCGTAACGAGAAAATAAGAATCAAAATGAAGGAAATATACATCGAAACAAAGGAAATATTGATTGTAACGAGAAAACGAGCATCAAAAAGAAGGAAATCTGCTACGAAACGAATGAAATATTGATCGTAACAGGAAAAGGAGAATCAAAATGGAGTAAATATGCATCGAAACGTAGGAAATGTTGATCGTAACAAGAAAAGGAGCATCAAAATGAAGCAAATATGCATCGAAACGAAGGTAATATTGATCATAAAGAAAAAATGAGAATCAAACGAAGGAAATATGCATCGAAGCAATGGAAATATTGATCGTAACGAGAAAACGAGCATAAAAAAGAAGGAAATCTGCATCGAAACGAATGAAATGTTAAGGAGCATCAAAATGAAGGAAATATGCATCGAAACAAAGGAAATGTTGATCGTAACGAGAAAATGAGCATTAAAATGAAGGAAATATTCATCGAAACAAAGGAAATGTTGATCGTAATGAGAAAAGAAGCATCAAAATAAAGTAAATATGCATCGAAACAAAGGAAATATTGATTGTAACGAGAAAAGGAGCATCAAAAAGAGGAAATCTACATCGAAACGAATGAAATGTTGATTGTTACAAGAAAAGGAGCATCAAAATGAAGTAAATATGCATTGAAACGAAGGAAATGCTGATCGTAACGAGAAAAAGTGAATCAAAATAAAGGAAATATACATCAAAATGATGGAAATCTGCATCGAAACGGAGAAAATGAGCATCAAAATGATGAATATCTACATCGAAACGAATGAAATGTTGATCGTAACGAGAAAAGTAGTATAAAATGAAGGAAATATGTATCGAAACGAAGGTAATATTGATCGTAACGAGAAAATAAGAATCAAAACGAAGGAAATATGCATCGAAACCAAGGAAATATTGATCGTAATGAGAAAACGAGCATAAAAAAGAAGGAAATCTGCATCGCAACGAATGAAATGTTGATCGTTACAATTAAAGAAACATCAAAATGAAGGAAATATGCATCGAAACGGAGGAAATATTTTTCGTAACTAGAAATGAGCATTAAAATGAAGGAAATATTCATCGAAAGGAAGGAAACATTGATTATAACGATAAACCAAGCATCTAAAAAAAGAAAATATGCATCGAAACAAATGAAACATTGATCATAACGAGAAAACGAGCATCAAAAATAAGGAAATCTGCATCGAAACGAATGAAATGTTGATCTTAACAAGAAAAGGAGCATCAAAATGAAGTAAATATGCAACGATACGAAGAAAATGCTGATTGTAACGAGAATAAAGTGCTCCAAAATGAACGAAATATACATCGAAACGAAGAAAATGTTGATCGTAACGAGAAAATGAGCATTAAAATGAAGGAAATATTCATCGAAACGAAGGAAATGTTGATCGTACTGAGAAAATGAGCATCAAAATGATGGAAATCTGCATCGAAACGAAGGAAATGTTGATCGTAACAAGAAAAGGAGCATCAAAATGAAGTAAATATGCATCGAAACGAAGGAAATGTTGATCGTTACTAGAAAATGTGCATCAAAATGAAGGAAATATGCATCGAAACTAAGGAAATATGGATCGTAACGAGAAAATGAGCATCAAAATGAAGGAAATATGCATCGAAACGAAGGAAATGTTGATCGTAACGAGAAAAGGAGCATCAAAATGAAGTAAATATGCATCGAAACGAAGGTAAAATTGATCGTAACGAGAAAATAAGAATCAAAACAAAGGAAATATGCATCGAAACAAAGGAAATATTGATTGTAACGAGAAAATGAGCATCAAAAAGTAGGAAATCTGCATCAAAACGAATGAAATGTTGATCGTAACAGGAAAAGGAGCATCAAAATAAAGTAAATATGCTTCGAAACAAAGGAAACATCGATTATAACGATAAAACGAGCATCTAAAAAAGGAAATATGCATCGAAACAAAGGAAACATTGATCATAACGAGAAAACGAGCATAAAAAAGAAGGAAATCTGCATCGAAACGAATGAAATGTTGATCGTAACAAGAAAAGGAACATCCAAATAAAGGAAATATGCATCGAAACGAAGGAAATGTTGATCGTAACTAGAAAATGAGCATTAAAATGAAGGAAATATTCATCGAAACGAAGGAAATGTTGATCGTAATGAGAAAAGGAGCATCAAAATGAAGGAAATATGCATCGAAACAAAGGAAATATTGATCATAACGAGAAAATGAGCATCAAAAAGAAGTAAATCTGCATCGAAACGAATGAAATGTTGATCGTAACAAGAAAAGAAGCATAAAAATGAAGTAAATATGCATCGATACGAAGAAAATGCTGATTGTAACGAGAAAAAGTGCATCAAAATGAAGGAAATATACATCGAAACGAAGAAAATGTTGATCGTAACGAGAAAATGATCATTAAAATGAAGGAAATATTCATCGAAACGAAGAAAATATTGATCGTACTGAGAAAAGGAGCTTCAAAATGATGGAAATCTGCTTCGAAACGAATGAAATGTTGATCGTAACAAGAAAATGAGCATCAAAATGAAGTAAATATGCATCGAAAAGAAGGAAATGCTGACCGTTACTAGAAAAAGTGCATCAAAATGAAGGAAATATGCATCGAAACTAAGAAAATATTGATCGTAACGAGAAAATGAGCATTAAAATGAAGGAAATATGCATCGAAACGAAGGAAATGTTGATCGTAACGAGAAAAGGAGCATCAAAATGAAGGAAATATGCATCGAAACGAAGGTAAAATTGATCGTAATGAGAAAATAAGAACCAAAACGAAGGAAATATGCATCGAAACAAAGGAAATATTGATTCTAACGAGAAAATGAGCATCAAAAAGAAGGAAATCTGCATCGAAACGAATGAAATGTTGATCGTAATAGGAAAAGGAGTATCAAAATGAAGTAAATATGCATCGAAACAAAGGAAATGTTGATCGTAACAAGAAAAGGAGCATCAAAATGAAGGATATATGCATCGAAACGAAGGAAATGTTGATCGTAACGAGAAAATGAACATTAAAATGAAGGAAATATTCATCGAAACGAAGGAAATGTTGATCGTAATGAGAAAAGGAGCATCAAATTGAAGAAAATATTCATCGAAACGAAGGAAAAATTGATCGTAACGATAAAATAAGAATCAAAACGAAGGAAATATGCATCGAAACTAAGGAAATATTGATTGTAACGGGAAAACGAGCATCAAAATAAAGGAAATATTCATCGAAACGAAGGAAATGTTGATCGTAATGAGAAAAGGAGCATCAAAATGAAGGAAATATGCATCAAAACAAAGGAAATATTGATCATAACGAGAAAATGAGCATCAAAAAGAAGGAAATCTGCATCGAAACGAATGAAATGTTGATCGTAACAAGAAAAGGATCATCAAAATGAAGTAAATATGAATCGATACGAAGAAAATGTTGATTGTAACGAGAAAAAAGTGCTCCAAAATGAAGGAAATATACATCGAAACGAAGAAAATGTTGATCTTAACGAGAAAATGAGCTTTAAAATAAAGGAAATATTCATCGAAACGAAGGAAATGTTGATCGTACTGAGAAAAGGAGCATCAAAATGATGGAAATCTGCATCGAAACGAATGAAATGTTGATCGTAACAAGAAAAGGAGCATCAAAATGAAGTAAATATGCATCGAAACGAAGGGAATGCTGATCGTTACTAGAAAAAGTGCATCAATATGAAGGAAATATGCATCGAAACTAAGGAAATATTGATCGTAATGAGAAAATGAGCATCAAAATGAAGGAAATATTCATCGAAACGAAGGAAATGTTGATCGTAACGAGAAAAGGAGCATCAAAATTAAGGAAATATGCATTGAAACGAAGGTAAAATTGATCGTAACGAGAAAATAAGAATCAAAATGAAGGAAATATACATCGAAACAAAGGAAATATTGATTGTAACGAGAAAACGAGCATGAAAAAGAAGGAAATCTGCATCGAAACGAATGAAATATTGATCGTAACAGGAAAAGGAGCATCAAAATGGAGTAAATATGCATCGAAACGTAGGAAATGTTGATCGTAACAAGAAAAGGAGCATCAAAATGAAGCAAATATGCATCGAAACGAAGGTAATATTGATCGTAAAGAAAAAATGAGAATCAAACGAAGGAAATATGCATCGAAGCAATGGAAATATTGATCGTAACGAGAAAACGAGCATCAAAAAGAAGGAAATCTGCATCGAAACGAATGAAATGTTAAGGAGCATCAAAATGAAGGAAATATGCATCGAAACGAAGGAAATGTTGATCGTTACGAGAAAATGAGCATTAAAATGAAGGAAATATTCATCGAAACGAAGGAAATGTTGATCGTAATGAGAAAAAAAGCATCAAAATAAAGTAAATATGCATCGAAACAAAGGAAATATTGATTGTAACGAGAAAAGGAGCATCAAAAAGAGGAAATCTACATCGAAACAAATGAAATGTTGATTGTTACAAGAAAAGGAGCATCAAAATGAAGTAAATATGCATTGAAACGAAGGAAATGCTGATCGTAACGAGAAAAAGTGAATCAAAATAAAGGAAATATACATCAAAATGATGGAAATCTGCATCGAAACGGAGAAAAGGAGCATCAAAATGAAGGATATCTACATCGAAACGAATGAAATGTTGATCGTAACGAGAAAAGGAGTATAAAATGAAGGAAATATGCATCGAAACGAAGGTAATATTGATCGTAACGAGAAAATAAGAATCAAAACGAAGGAAATATGCATCGAAACCAAGGAAATATTGATCGTAATGAGAAAACGAGCATAAAAAAGAAGGAAATCTGCATCGAAACGAATGAAATGTTGATCGTTACAATTAAAGAAACATCAAAATGAAGGAAATATGCATCGAAACGGAGGAAATATTGATCGTAACTAGAAATGAGCATTAAAATGAAGGAAATATTCATCGAAAGGAAGGAAACATTGATTATAACGATAAACCAAGCATCTAAAAGAAGAAAATATGCATCGAAACAAAGGAAACATTGATCATAACGAGAAAACGAGCATAAAAAATAAGGAAATCTGCATCGAAACGAATGAAATGTTGATCTTAACAAGAAAAGGAGCATCAAAATGAAGTAAATATGCAACGATACGAAGAAAATGCTGATTGTAACGAGAATAAAGTGCTCCAAAATGAAGGAAATATACATCGAAACGAAGAAAATGTTGATCGTAACGAGAAAATGAGCATTAAAATGAAGGAAATATTCATCGAAACGAAGGAAATGTTGATCGTACTGAGAAAAGGAGCATCAAAATGATGGAAATCTGCATCGAAACGAAGGAAATGTTGATCGTAACAAGAAAAGGAGCATCAAAATGAAGTAAATATGCATCGAAACGAAGGAAATGTTGATCGTTACTAGAAAAAGTGCATCAAAATGAAGGAAATATGCATCGAAACTAAGGAAATATGGATAGTAACGAGAAAATGAGCATCAAAATGAAGGAAATATGCATCGAAACGAAGGAAATGTTGATCGTAACGAGAAAAGGAACATCAAAATGAAGTAAATATGCATCGAAACGAAGGTAAAATTGATCGTAACGAGAAAATAAGAATCAAAACAAAGGAAATATGCATCGAAACAAAGGAAATATTGATTGTAACGAGAAAAGAGCATCAAAAAGTAGGAATCTGCATCAAAACGAATGAAATGTTGATCGTAACAGGAAAAGGAGCATCAAAATGAAGTAAATATGCTTCGAAACAAAGGAAACATTGATTATAACGATAAAACGAGCATCTAAAAAAGGAAATATGCATCGAAACAAAGGAAAAATTGATCATAACGAGAAAACGAGCATAAAAAAGAAGGAAATCTGCATCGAAACGAATGAAATGTTGATCGTAACAATAAAAGGAACATCCAAATAAAGGAAATATGCATCGAAACGAAGGAAATGTTGATCGTAACTAGAAAATGAGCATTAAAATGAAGGAAATATTCATCGAAACGAAGGAAATGTTGATCGTAATGAGAAAAGGAGCATCAAAATGAAGTAAATATGCATCGAAACAAAGGAAATATTGATCATAACGAGAAAATGAGCATCAAAAAGAAGGAAATCTGCATCGAAATGAATGAAATGTTGATCGTAACAAGAAAAGAAGCATAAAAATGAAGTAAATATGCATCGATATGAAGAAAATGCTGATTGTAACGAGAAAAAGTGCATCAAAATGAAGGAAATATACATCGAAACGAAGAAAATGTTGATCGTAACGAGAAAATGATCATTAAAATGAAGGAAATATTCATCGAAACGAAGAAAATATTGATCGTACTGAGAAAAGGAGCTTCAAAATGATGGAAATCTGCTTCGAAACGAATGAAATGTTGATCGTAACAAGAAAATGAGCATCAAAATGTAGTAAATATGCATCAAAAAGAAGGAAATGCTGACCGTTACTAGAAAAAGTGCATCAAAATGAAGGAAATATGCATCGAAACTAAGAAAATATTGATCGTAACGAGAAAATGAGCATTAAAATGAAGGAAATATGCATCGAAACGAAGGAAATGTTGATCGTAACGAGAAAAGGAGCATCAAAATGAAGAAATATGCATCGAAACGAAGGTAAAATTGATCGTAATGAGAAAATAAGAACCAAAACGAAGGAAATATGCATTGAAATAAAGGAAATATTGATTGTAACGAGAAAAGGAGCATCAAAAAGAAGGAAATCTGCATCGAAACGAATGAAATGTTAATCGTAATAGGAAAAGGAGTATCAAAATGGAGTAAATATGCATCAAAACAAAGGAAATGTTGATCGTAACAAGAAAAGGAGCATCAAAATGAAGGAAATATGCATCGAAACGAAGGAAATGTTGATCGTAACGAGAAAATGAACATTAAAATGAAGGAAATATTCATCGAAACTAAGGAAATGTTGATCCTAATGAGAAAAGGAGCATCAAATTGAAGGAAATATTCATCGAAACGAAGGTAAAATTGATCGTAACGAGAAAATATGAATCAAAACGAAGGAAATATGAATCGAAACAAAGGAAACATTGATTGTAACGAGAAAATGAGCATTAAAATGAAAGAAATATTCATCGAAACGAAGAAAATGTTGATCGTACTGAGAAAAGGAGCATCAAAATGATTGAAATCTGCATCGAAACGAAGGAAATATTGATCGTAACAAAAAAGGAGCATCAAAATGAAGTAAATATGCATCGAAACCAAGGAAATGCTGATCGTTACTAGAAAAAGTGCATCAAAATGAACGAAATATGCATCGAAACTAAGGAAATATTGATCGTAACGAGAAAATGAGCATCAAAATGAAGGAAATATGCATCGAAATGAAGGAAATGTTGATCGTAATGAGAAAAGGAGCATCAAAATGAAGTAAATATGCATCGAAACAAAGGAAATATTGATCATAACGAGAAAATGAGCATCAAAAAGAAGGAAATCTGCATCGAAACGAATGAAATGTTTATCGTAACAAGAAAAGAAGCATAAAAATGAAGTAATATGCATCGATACGAAGAAAATGATGATTGTAACGAGAAAAAAGTGCATCAAAATGAAAGAAATATACATCGAAACGAAGAAAATATTGATCGTAACGAGAAAATGATCATTAAAATGAAGGAAATATTCATCGAAACGAAGGAAATGTTGATCGTACTGAGAAAAGGAGCTTCAAAATGATGGAAATCTGCATCGAAACGAATGAAATGTTGATCATAGCAAGAAAATGAGCATCAAAATGAAGTAAATATGCATCGAAAAGAAGGAAATGCTGATCGTTACTAGAAAAAGTGCATCAAAATGAAGGAAATATGCATCGAAACTAAGAAAATATTGATCGTAACGAGAAAATGAGCATTAAAATGAAGGAAATATGCATCGAAACGAAGGAAATGTTGATCGTAACGAGAAAAGGAGCATCAAAATGAAAGAAATATGCATCAAAACAAAGGAAATATTGATCATAACGAGAAAATGAGCATCAAAAAGAAGGAAATCTGCCTCGAAACGAATGAAATGTTGATCTTAACAAGAAAAGGAGCATCAAAATGAAGTAAATATGCATCCATATAAAGAAAATGCTGATTGTAACGAGAATAAAGTGCTCCGAAATGAAGGAAATATGCATCGAAACGAAGAAAATGTTGATTGTAACGAGAAAATGAGCATTAAAATGAAGGAAATATTCATCGAAACGAAGGAAATGTTGATCGTACTGAGAAAAGGAGCATCAAAATGATTGAAATCTGCATCGAAATGAAGGAAATATTGATCGTAACAAGAAAAGAAGCATCAAAATGAAGTAAATATGCATCGAAACGAAGGAAATCCTGATCGTTACTAGAAAAAGTGCATCAAAATGAAGGAAATATGCATCGAAACTAAGGAAATATTGATCGTAACGAGAAAATGAGCATCAAAAGGAAGGAAATATGCATCGAAACGAAGGCAATGTTGATCGTAATGAGAAAAGGAGCATCAAAATGAAGTAAATATGCATCGAAATGAAGGTAAAATGATCGTAACGAGAAAATAAGAATCAAAACAAAGGAAATATGCATCGAAACAAAGGAAATATTGATTGTAACGAGAAAATGAGCATCAAAATGAAGGAAATCTGCATCGAAACAAATGAAATACTGATCGTAACAGGAAAAGGAGCATCAAAATTGAGTAAATATGCATCGAAACGAAGGAAATGTTGATCGTAAAAAGAAAAGGAGCATCAAAATGAAGCAAATATGCATCGAAACGAAGGTAATATTGATCGTAAAGAAAAAATGAGAATCAAACGAAAGAAATATGCATCGAAGCAATGGAAATATTGATCGTAACGAGAAAACGAGCATAAAAAAGAAGGAAATCTGCATCGAAACGAATGAAATGTTAAGGAGCATCAAAATGAAGGAAATATGCATTGAAACGAAGGAAATGTTGATCGTAACAAGAAAAGGAGCATCTAAATGAAGGAAATATGCATCGAAACGAAGGAAATGTTGATCGTAACTAGAAAATGAGCGTTAAAATGAAGGAAATATTCTTAGAAACGAAGGAAATGTTGATCGTAATAAGAAAAGGAGCATCAAAATGAAGGAAATATGCATCGAAACAAAGGAAATATTGATCATAACGAGAAAATGAGCATCAAAAAGAAGGAAATCTGCATCGAAACGAACGAAATGTTTATCGTAACAAGAAAAGAAGCATAAAAATGAAGTAATATGCATCGATACAAAGAAAATGCTGATTGTAACGAGAAAAAAGTGCATTAAAATGAAAGAAATATACATCGAAACGAAGAAAATGTTGATCGTAACGAGAAAATGATCATTAACGAAGGAAATATACATAGAAACGAAGAAAATGTTGATCGTAACGAGAAAATGAGCAGTAAAATGAAGGAAATATTCATCGAAACGAAGGAAATGTTGATCGTACTGAGAAAAGGAGCTTCAAAATGATGGAAATCTGCATCGAAACGAATGAAATGTTGATCATAACAAGAAAATGAGCATCAAAATGAAGTAAATATGCATCGAAAAGAAGGAAATGCTGATCGTTACTAGAAAAAGTGCATCAAAATGAAGGAAATATGCATCGAAACTAAGAAAATATTGATCGTAACGAGAAAATGAGCATTAAAATGAAGGAAATATGCATCGAAACGAAGGAAATGTTGATCGTAACGAGAAAAGGAGCATCAAAATTAAGGAAATATGCATCGAAACGAAGGTAAAATTGATTGTAATGAGAAAATAAGAATCAAAACGATGGAAATATGCATCGAAACAAAGGAAATATTGATTGTAACGAGAAAAGGAGCATCAAAAAGAAGGAAATCTGCATCGAAACGAATGAAATGTTGATCGTAATAGGAAAAGGAGTATCAAAATGAAGTAAATATGCATCGAAACAAAGGAAATGTTGATCGTAATAAGAAAAGGAGCATCAAAATGAAGGAAATATGCATCGAAACGAAGGTAATATTGATCGTAACGAGAAAATAAGAATCAAAACGAAGGAAATATGCATCGAAACCAAGGAAATATTGATCGTAATGAGAAAACGAGCATAAAAAAGAAGGAAATCTGCATCGAAACGAATGAAATGTTGATCGTTACAAGAAAAGAAGCATCAAAATGAAGGAAATATGCATCGAAACGAAGGAAATATTGATCGTAACGAGAAAATGAGCATTAAAAAGAAGGAAATATTCAACGAAACGAAGGAAATGTTGATCGTAATGAGAAAAGGAGCATCAAAATGATGGAAATCTGCATCGAAACGAATGAAATGTTGATCGTAACAAGAAAAGGAGCATCAAAATGAAGTAAATATGCATCGAAACGAAGGGAATGCTGATCATTACTAGAAAAAGTGCATCAAAATGAAGGAAATATGCATCGAAACTAAGGAAATATTGATCGTAACGAGAAAATGAGAATAAAAATGAAGGAAATATGCATCGAAACGAAGGAAATGTTGATCGTAACGAAAAAAGGAGCATCAAAATTAAGAAAATATGCATTGAAACGAAGGTAAAATTGATCGTAACGAGAAAATAAGAATCAAAATGAAGGAAATATGCATCGAAATAAAGGAAATATTGATTGCAACGAGAAAACGAGCATCAAAATGAAGGAAATCTGCATCGAAACGAATGAAATATTGATCGTAACAGGAAGAGGAGCATCAAAATGGAGTAAATATGCATCGAAACGAAGGAAATGTTGATCGTAACAAGAAAAGGAGCATCAAAATGAAGCAAATATGCATCGAAATGAAGGTAATATTGATCGTAAAGAAAAAATGAGAATCAAACGAAAGAAATATGCATCGAAGCAATGGAAATATTGATCGTAACGAGAAAACGAGCATAAAAAAGAAGGAAATCTGCATAGAAACGAATGAAATGTTAAGGAGCATCAAAATGAAGGAAATATGCATCGAAACGAAGGAAATGTTGATCGTAACGAGAAAATGAGCATTAAAATGAAGGAAATATTCATCGAAACGAAGGAAATGTTGATCGTAATGAGAAAAGAAGCATCAAAATGAAGTAAATATGCATCGAAACAAAGGAAATGTCACGCCCCGACCCCAGACAGAACGCGACAACCGCCACGTTAACCATAAATTTCGCAGAATGGGTGCACTCCACTCCACAAAGTTTATAGAAAACGTAAGGCTTGCTATCAAGTACCTGTAGAGCTGAACAACTGATAACAACGGGTACAACCCGAGGACATCATCTCAAAAAGTATCAACAAGGATTTACAAAGGTACAAAATACAACGGTGTAACTTAGTTTAAAGAAAATATACAATAACGATATAACATCGCGAAGGTACAAAGAGAACATCAAGGGGGTCACCAAATATAAACTATACAATCTCGCCAATGAATCCGTCAATTTACATAAAAGAGAAAGTACCCAAAACACTGATTGGATGACGAGCAAACGATAGGAAAACCTCCAACCAAAACGATATCAACAGCCTGAAAAGGAAAGAATGATGGGGGGTGAGCAAAACCACTAGCTCAGTGAGGTGATAAGCCGGTTACCCCGACCCTTATACGAAGCATGTATTCCCACTCGTGGTTCATAATATAAAATCCAACATTTCGTCTCACAATAACTATTTCTCACTCAGTGTACATATTAATGAAAATAAAAACCTTAGTGCACATTTACGAATAACACAATTAGTTCAAACAACATGTTATCACATAAAAGACGCGTAGGTAGTCAATATCCTCCTCGAACTGAGCTCTCCGTCGAGAGACAGTCCAAGCCCGTCACCGTTACTCTAGATAAAATGCACAATAATATTCTTTCTCAACACGCCAAGTGCTAAATTCACAATTCAATATCGACGTGAATACTTGAAATGATCAAACATATAAACATATATGACATGCATGTCCCACACCGGTGACGTTGACTGAGCCTATAATAGACTAATCCATCTAACGATCACCCTCCAGAGTATCAGTATTTGGCAAATGGACAGGTGCCCCGTTAGATCTAACTCACCCGGGTTTGCCAATCCCGGGCAACTTGGTTGTCACTCTAACTCACCCGAACCGCGACAATTCGGGCTACTTAACCAATGTCGCTCCAACTCACCCGAACCGTGACCAATTCGGGCTACTTAACCTTGGTACCAGGCATACATATGCATATGCATCATAAGATGAATAACGACTCAAGTTAGAGTCTTAATTGGCACACAAGAATAACCAGAAATCAATTCTCAAATAATTCACAATAAATGCTATCAGATATCGAGCCGACAAGGCTCTTCAACATAAGTTAAAATCAATAATACTCATAAAATGACTAATAGGACTCTAACCAGAGCAATCGAGCCAATCAGGCTCTTTACCACATAACACAATACCAAATAATTTTCTAGTCAATTAACTAAAACTAAAACAAATGCACATTTATCGAGGGTCCACACTTCCCACAAGAGAAGGCGTTCCCGAATTATCAACTCACAAGGAAGTGATTAACTCTCTCCGGAATCTGAAGTCGGTCCCTTGCCCTTCGTCGATGGTTCTTTACCTAGAAAGGAGATGAGCAATTAAAGACAAATTAAATATAACTAACTATTAGCGTTAACATCCCTTTCATTGCTAAAAATAAATCCTAATCGAGTTCGAACGAGTCGATATTAAATAAAAATGGCATGTAACTCCTTAACATCAGTTCCCAATCCCACATAACCAGTTTCAATACATTAACTAAACGAAACGATAGAAAATAAGTTTGAATTCGACGTAAAAATTTTGAAATTTTCCAGCTAGCGGCAGTTTACGAGAAAAATCATAACTAATTGCAGAATAATCGGATTGAGGCGTTTCAAGTGCTACGGAAAGCTAACGAGTTCACCTACGTACAGAAATTAAGTTTACAAACTTTCGAGGGCAATAGCTATGTCAAAATCAGTTCGAACAGTCTGCAAATTACCCACATACCAAAAAAAAAACCCCACAAAATTACAAAATCATGGAAGAAGGAAGCTTAATTCACACACCACTTACCTCAAAACCACTTAGAAACCACCTAGGATGAGGGTTGTAAGGGAGAATTTGATCAACAAGGGTTTCTCCTCTTCACTCTCTTCTTTCCCCTCTTTTGCTTTTCTTCTCCCGTTCTTCTCTCTTTTTTTTTTAACTTTAGCCTTACTAATTATATATCAGGCCATTTAAGTGGGCTAAAATTTTGGGCCACAAAATAAATAAATAAATAAGTTTGGGCTTTCTAAAAAAATTCTAGTTGGGCTAAGATAGGGATGGCCTTTTGGGCCATAAAATAAATAAATAGGTTTTGGGCTTTCTAAAAAAAAAATCTAGTTGGGCTAAGATAGGGCTTGCCTTTTGGGCCATAAAATAAATAAATAGGTTTTGGGTTTTCTAAAAAAAAATCTAGTTGGGCTAAGATATTATAAAGTATCCCCTCCTCTAAAAAGTTTCGTCCTCGAAACATAAAC
Organism: Pogostemon cablin; assembly: GCA_023678885.1. NCBI lineage: Eukaryota > Viridiplantae > Streptophyta > Magnoliopsida > Lamiales > Lamiaceae > Pogostemon > Pogostemon cablin. The sequence continues at coordinate 12,660 of JAHCLQ010000617.1, read as the reverse complement.
GTACCTAGAGATGAAAAGAGATTTGGATGGTGTTGACGCATGACTGACTCTGGTTCCCATGTTTCTTCTTCAATTTGATCACTTCTCCATAGAATTCTCACCATAGGAATGGATTTGTTACGAAGCATTTTCTCTCGGCGATCTACAATTTGAACAGGTTGTACTTCGTACGATAGATTTTCCTTTAATACAACTGGGGGATCTTTGAGCACGTGCGATGGATCTGGTTCATATTTTCTAAGCATAGAGACATGGAAGACATCGTGAATCTTCGATAATTCTGATGGTAGCTCAAGTCGATACGCGACACGACCAATCCTTTGCACGATCGTAAACGGGCCAATATACCTTGGACTCAACTTTCCTCGACGGCGGAATCGCAACACGCCCTTCCATGGAGAAACTTTCAGAAAAACTTTGTCTCCTTCATTAAACTCCAAATCGCGCCTCCTATTATCTGCGTAGCTTTTCTGTCGATCTTGCGCTGCCTTAAGTCTGTCTCGAATAAGTTGTATTTTTACCTTCACATCTTCGATAAGCTCTACTTGTTCGATTTGTCTCTCGTCAACCTCATCCCAAAAGAGTGGTGTTCGACACTTTCGGCCATACAGAGCTTCGTACGGGGCATTCCAATGCTTGAATGATAACTGTTGTTATAAGCAAACTCCACCAAAGTCACGTACTTATCCCAGCTACCTCCCAAATTCAACACCACTGCACGTAGCATGTCTTCTAGTGTCTGTATAGTTCTCTCTGACTGTCCATCAGTCTGTGGATGAAACGAGGTACTGAATAGTAATTTTGTACCTAGCACTTTCTGCAGACTAAGCCAAAAATTGGAAGTGAATCTTGGATCACGGTCAGATATGATTGACACTGGTACTCCGTGCAATCTCACGATCTCATCGACATATAACTTGGCAAGTTTCTCTAAAGATTCGTTGGTATGCACTGGAAGGAATTGTGCCGATTTCGTCAGACGATCGACAATGACCCAAATTGAGTCATGACCCTTTTGGGTTCGAGGTAAACCAGAAACAAAATCCATTGTGACGTTTTCCCATTTCCACTCAGGAATAGGTAGTGGTTGAAGCATGCCGGCTGGTTTTTGGTGTTCCGCTTTAATCTGTTGGCATGATAAGCACTTTGATACAAATTCAGTAGTGTCCAGTTTCATACCTGGCCACCAATAATGCTCCCGAAGTGTTCTATACATTTTGGTACTACCAGGATGCATAGCATAGGCTGAAGAATGGGCTTCCTCAAGAATAGCTCTACGAACATCAAGTTCTGATGGAACACAAACACTATTTTTAAAAGTAAGAAGTTCATCATCCCGAATTTGAAATTCTGTTTCTTTTCCTTGATTTAGCTTCGCCATCTTCTGTTGTAAATAAGTATCGTGTGATTGTCTTTCTCGAATTTTCTCGAACAAGGTAGGTCTAACCTCGAATTTGGCGATTAAGGCAGAATCATTAGACTTTTCACAATCGAGCGAAATGTGTAAAGATTTAAATTGCTCCAACATAGGAAGATAAAAAGATTGAATCGAAGCAAGTGAGGTAGAAGACTTTCTACTCAGAGCATCTGCAACAACGTTCGCCTTGCCAGGATGATAATCGATGACTAAGTCATAGTCACTAATCAACTCCATCCATCGCCTTTGCCTGAGGTTGAGCTCCTTTTGCGTGGTGATATACTTTAAGCTCTTGTGATCAGTGAAAACCCGACAAGTTGCACCGTACAGGTAGTGCCTCCATATCTTTAATGCAAAGACGATTGCAGCTAACTCTAAATCATGTATAGGATAATTTTCTTCGTTCTTCTTCAATTGCCTTGAAGCATAGGGAATAACCTTTCCCTCTTGCATGAGAACGCATCCTAATCCTTGTCTCGAGGCGTCGCTATAAATAGTAAATTCTCCAATCGCTGGGTCTGGCAAAGCAAGAATAGGAGCTTAAACGAGTCGTCTTTTCAATTCTTGAAATGCTTCCTCGCATTCTTCACTCCATTCAAATTTTACCCCTTTTTGAGTCAATTTAGTCAAAGATGAAGCCAATAACGAAAAGTCTTTGACAAACCGTCGATAATATCCAGCTAATCCCAGAAAACTACGAATCTCTGTCACGTTCTTTGGACGCTCCCAATCTAGTATAGCTTGAATCTTCACTGGATCGACGTATATTCCTTCTTTAGAAATGTGATGACCCAAAAAGCTTACCTCGCAAAGCCAAAATTCACATTTCGAGAATTTAGCATAAAGCTGATTTTCTCTGAGAATGTTCAGAGCAATTCTTAGATGATGAGAATGCTCGTCGTCCGATTCAGAATAAATAAGAATGTCATCAATGAAGATGATGACAAACTTATCTAAGTACGGCCGAAAGACCCGATTCATAAGATCCATAAAAGCTGCAGGAGCATTTGTGAGTCCAAAAGGCATAACACAGAATTAAAAATGACCGTATCTGGTTCGAAAAGCAGACTTAGGGATATCAGATTCCCTAATCTTGAGTTGGTGATAACCAGATCGCAAATCAATTTTTGAGAACACAGTTGCTCCTTGCAATTGATCAAACAGATCATCGATTCTTGGAAGAGGATATTTGTTCTTGATTGTCACCTTGTTCAATTGACGGTAGTCGACACATAGACGAAGTGATCCATCTTTCTTCTTGACAAAAAGAACTGGAGCACCCCACGGAGATGTGCTAGGTCGTATGAAACCCTTCTCCAATAATTCCCCATGTTGTGTCTGGAGTTCCTTGAGCTCAGCAGGCGACATTCGATATGGAGTAATCGATATAGGTGTGATTCCAGGAAGTACGTCAATGGAAAATCAATCTCTCGATTCGGAGGTTGTCCTGGTAAGTCTTCGGGAAAGACATCAGGAAATTCATTCACGATCGGGATGTCATCTAGTTTAGTTTCAGAAAGAGAAGTATCGATGACAAATGCCAAGAATGCCTCACAACCCTTACGCATTAATTTATGCGCAGTCAACATTGAAATAAAAAAGAGGGATCTCGTTTGAAGTTTACCTTCAAAAACGAGTTCTGAGAATCCTGGTCTACGAAAAATTACAAGCTTCTCGTGGCAATCGAGAATTGCATGATGAGAAGAAAGCCAATCCATGCCAAGAATAACATCAAGATCAATCAAAGGCAATGGTATCAATTCAGCCTCAAAATGACATCTTTGATCTTCAATGGACAACCAAGGAATACCGAATCACGAATTAGACGCTCTCCAAGAGGGGTATGAACGATGATTCCAGGTGACAAATGAGAGATAGGATAATCTAAGATCGCAGTAAGATCATCCCGGATATAAGACCTATCAGAACCTGGGTCAAATAAAGCGTAGACCTGATGGTCTCCCACAAACACATGGCCTAAAGAAGCAATATTAGGTGAGATTGTGATTTAAAAATTCAGAAAGATAGAATTTCTTACGAATGTTTTATTCGTAATCAAGTGGCATAACAAGGCGGGGTTAGATCTAGCATGTGAAAATACTCAGATTATAAATTACCTGTCACAACCTTCGGATCTGAGCGAGCCTCTTCCTGGGAAATATGAAATACTCTAGTTTGCTTCCTTCCTTGCATAGGTGATTGAGTACTAGGGCCGCTTGAGGCATCGGGCACTCTGGTAACTGCAGATCGAGTATCTCTGGGTGTAGAATATGTTAGTTTACCATGAAGCTGACCAGAACCCTGACTGCTCGTTCCCATAAGCTGAGGACAAGAACTTCGCATATGCCCCTGCTGTCGACACTGAAAACATACTTGAGGAGCCTTACAGGGGCCGTCGTGATATTTTAAGCAGTTCTGGCACTTGCGATTTTCACCAACCGATCCCGAGACATTGCTCCCGCCTCTACTAAACTGCTCCCGAGGTTGAGGAAAACTAATAGATACCGAACTTGGTGTGCCACGCGAAGATCCCACACCCCTATACACCTTCGATGCATTTCCTGGAAATGCGCTCCCTTGCCTTTTCTTTTGAGATCGTTCTGCAAGCTTATGTCTCGCCTGAACTAAACCTTCTACCCTCAGGGCTTCTTCTACGAGATCGTCAAGACTCTCGTACTTGTCTCCAGACTTGATGCGATCTCGAATATTTAAATTAAGACCATCTTCAAATCTCTTGCATAAGTCTCTCGTCGTATATGACTCAGGAGCAAATTCTCGCAATTCCAGAAATTTACTTTCGTACTCCACGACCGACATAATGCCTTGAAAGAGGTTGAAGAACTCCTTTCTCTTCTGATCCTTGATGTACTGAGAGAAGTATCGATCTTTGAATCGTTCCACAAAGATAGCCCACGTAATAGTAACCGAAGATGTCTCTTTTAGATTCTGCCACCATCGTCGTGCATCTGGGCCTAACAGCTTGGTTACAATGACCACACGATAACATTCTTCAATCATCAAAGTGTCAAAGGTCTCTGTAATCTCCTTTAACCATGCCCCCGCTTTAGAAACATCTCTTGCACCGTCAAATTTCGAAGTCCCCATGTTTTCAACTGCTTTCACCAATTCTGGTATAAAAAGTGCACCTCGAGAAGTAGAACCTCCTAAAGCCATTTTTGGAGTAAAAACTGGTACATTAGTTGTAGGTCGAATCAGTTCATTAGCACGAAGAACCTCTTCAGTGACAGTCGTAGTTGTATGAGCCGTTGTAGGTGGTGGAACACCATGTATTCGAATGTGATCATAATACAATTAGTACTGCTCGGGTGTCATCATGTGCTCAACCCGCAACTGGGCCCGTGGTTGCTCTACCTGGGAAACTGGCACCCTATGATTAGAATTGATAGGGTCCATAACCGTCGGAGGAACGACATGATCAGAAGAAACATGTCCTCGAGGTCCACGAGGAACAGAAGAGAGTAGAGGACTCGGAGGATCACGAGGAGCGTGTCCTCGACCTCGACCTCGACCTCGACGACAAACTGGAGGTGCCATAATGACTGAAAGGAAGAAAGGAAAGAAAATGCAAGGTCAACGTCAAGGCAATAAGATACCTTAGGATGACATAGAAACAAAGTTGGACTCATTGGCTTGACACAAAAAGAATGAGAATCATAAAACCAGGCTCTGATACCAAGAAAGTTGTCACGCCCCGACCCCAGACAGAACGCGACAACCGCCACGTTAACCATAAATTTCGCAGAATGGGTGCACTCCACTCCACAAAATTTATAGAAAACGTAAGGCTTGCTATCAAGTACCTGTAGAGCTGAACAACTGATAACAACGGGTACAACCCGAGGACATCATCTCAAAAAGTATCAACAAGGATTTACAAAGGTACAAAATACAACGGTGTAACTTAGTTTAAAGAAAATATACAATAACGATATAACATCGCGAAGGTACAAAGAGAACATCAAGGGGGTCACCAAATATAAACTATACAATCTCGCCAATGAATCCGTCAATTTACATAAAAGAGAAAGTACCTAAAACACTGATTGGATGACGAGCAAACGATAGGAAAACCTCCAACCAAAACGATATCAACAGCCTGAAAAGGAAAGAATGATGGGGGGTGAGCAAAACCACTAGCTCAGTGAGGTGATAAGCCGGTCACCCCGACCCTTATACGAAGCATGTATTCCCACTCGTGGTTCATAATATAAAATCCAACATTTCATCTCACAATAACTATTTCTCACTCAGTGTACATATTAATGAAAATAAAAACCTTAGTGCACATTTACGAATAACACAATTAGTTCAAACAACATGTTATCACATAAAAGACGCGTAGGTAGTCAATATCCTCTTCGAACTGAGCTCTCCGTCGAGAGACAGTCCAAGCCCGTCACCGTTACTCTAGATAAAATGCACAATAATATTCTTTCTCAACACGCCAAGTGCTAAATTCACAATTCAATATCGACGTGAATACTTGAAATGATCAAACATATAAACATATATGACATGCATGTCCCACACCGGTGACATTGACTGAGCCTATAATAGACTAATCCATCTAATGATCACCCTCCAGAGTATCAGTATTTGGCAAATGAACAGTTGCCCCGTTAGATCTAACTCACCCGAACCGCGACAATTCGGGCTACTTAACCAATGTCGCTCCAACTCACCCGAACCGTGACCAATTCGGGCTACTTAACCTTGGTACCAGGCATACATATGCATATGCATCATAAGATGAATAACGACTCAAGTTAGAGTCTTAATTGGCACACAAGAATAACCAGAAATCAATTCTCAAATAATTCACAATAAATGCTATCAGATATCGAGCCGACAAGGCTCTTCAACATAAGTTAAAATCAATAATACTCATAAAATGGCTAATAGGACTCTAACCAGAGCAATCGAGCCAATCAGGCTCTTTACCACATAACACAATGCCAAATAATTTTCTTGTCAGTTAACTAAAACTAAAACAAATGCACATTTATCGAGGGTCCACACTTCCCACAAGAGAAGGCGTTCCCGAATTATCAACTCACAAGGAAGTGATTAACTCTCTCCGGAATCTGAAGTCGGTCCCTTGCCCTTCGTCGATGGTTCTTTACCTAGAAAGGAGATGAGCAATTAAAGACAAATTAAATATAACTAACTATTAGCGTTAACATCCCTTTCATTGCTAAAAATAAATCCTAATCGAGTTCGAACGAGTCGATATTAAATAAAAATGGCATGTAACTCCTTAACATCAGTTCCCAATCCCACATAACTAGTTTCAATACATTAACTAAACGAAACGATAGAAAATAAGTTTGAATTCGACATAAAAATTCTGAAATTTTCCAGCTAGCGGCAGTTTACGAGAAAAATCATAACTAATTGTAGAATAATCGGATTGAGGCGTTTCAAGTGGCTACGGAAAGCTAACGAGTTCAGCTACGTACAGAAATTAAGTTTACAAACTTTCGAGGGCAATAGCTATGTCAAAATCAGTTCGAACAGTCTGCAAATTACCCACAAACCAAAAAGAAAAACCCCACAAAATTACAAAATCATGGAAGAAGGAAGCTTAATTCACACACCACTTACCTCAAAACCACTTAGAAACCACCTAGGATGAGGGTTGTAAGAGAGAATTTGATCAACAAGGGATTCTCCTCTTCACTCTCTTCTTTCCCCTCTTTTGCTTTTCTTCTCCCGTTCTTCTCTCTTTTTTTTTTAACTTTAGCCTTACTAATTATATATCAGGCCATTTAAGTGGGCTAAAATTTTGGGCCACAAAATAAATAAATAAATAAGTTTGGGCTTTCTAAAAAAATTCTAGTTGGGCTAAGATAGGGATGGCCTTTTGGGCCATAAAATAAATAAATAGGTTTTGGGCTTTCTAAAAAAAAAATCTAGTTGGGCTAAGATAGGGCTTGCCTTTTGGGCCATAAAATAAATAAATAGGTTTTGGGCTTTCTAAAAAAAAAATTTAGTTGGGCTAAGATATTATAGGAAATATTGATTGTAACGAGAAAAGGAGCATCAAAAAGAGTAAATCTGCATCGAAACGAATGAAATGTTGATTGTTACAAGAAAAGGAGCATCAAAATGAAGTAAATATGCATCGAAACGAAGGAAATGCTGATCGTAACGAGAAAAAGTGAATCAAAATAAAGGAAATATACATCAAAATGATGGAAATCTGCCTCGAAACGGAGAAAAGGAGCATCAAAATGATGGAAATCTGCATCGAAACGAATGAAATGTTGATCGTAACAAGAAAGGGAGTATCAAAATGAAGGAAATATGCATCGAAACGAAGGTAATATTGATCGTAACGAGAAAATACGAATCAAAACGAAGGAAATATGCATCAAAACCATGGATATATTGATCATAATGAGAAAACGAGCATAAAAAAGAAGGAAATCTGCATCGAAACGAATGAAATGTTGATCGTAACGAGAAAAGAAGCATCAAAATGAAGGAAATATGCATCTAAACGAAGGTAATATTGATCGTAACGAGAAAATAAGAATCAAAACGAAGGAAATATTGATCGTAATGAGAAAACGAGCATAAAAAAGAAAGAAATCTGCATCGAAACGAATGAAATGTTGATCGTTACAATTAAAGAAACATCAAAATGAAGGAAATATGCATCGAAACGGAGGAAATATTGATCGTAACGAGAAATGAGCATTAAAATGAAGGAAATATTCATCGAAAGGAAGGAAACATTGATTATAACGATAAAACGAGCATCTAAAAGAAGGAAATATGCATCGAAACAAAGGAAACATTGATCATAACGAGAAAACAAGCATCAAAAATAAGGAAATCTACATCGAAACGAATGAAATGTTGATCTTAACAAGAAAAGGAGCATCAAAATGAAGTAAATATGCATCGATACGAAGAAAATGCTGATTGTAACGAGAATATAGTGCTCCAAAATGAAGGAAATATACATCGAAACGAAGAAAATATTGATCGTAACGAGAAAATGAGCATTGAAATGAAGGAAATATGCATCGAAACGAAGGAAATGTTGATCGTACTGAGAAAAGGAGCATCAAAATGATGGAAATCTGCATCGAAACGAAGGAAATGTTGATCGTAACAAGAAAAGGAGCATCAAAATGAAGTAAATATGCATCGAAACGAAGGAAATGTTGATCGTTACTAGAAAAAGTGCATCAAAATGAAGGAAATATGCATCGAAACTATGGAAATATGGATCGTAACGAGAAAATGAGCATCAAAATGAAGGAAATATGCATCGAAACGAAGGAAATGTTGATCGTAACGAGAAAAGGAGCATCAAAATGAAGTAAATATGCATCGAAACGAAGGTAAAATTTATCATAACGAGAAAATAAGAATCAAAACAAAGGAAATATGCATCGAAACAAAGGAAATATTGATTGTAACGAGAAAATGAGCATCAAAAAATAGGAAATCTGCATCAAAACGAATGAAATGTTGATCGTAACAGGAAAAGGAGCATCAAAATGAAGTAAATATGCATCGAAACAAAGGAAACATCGATTATAACGATAAAACAAGCATCTAAAAGAAGGAAATATGCATTGAAACAAAGGAAACATTGATCATAACGAGAAAACGAGCATAAAAAAGAAGGAAATCTGCATCGAAACGAATGAAATGTTGATCGTAACAAGAAAAGGAGCATCTAAATGAAGGAAATATGCATCGAAACGAAGGAAATGTTGATCGTAACTAGAAAATGAGCATTAAAATGATGGAAATATTGGTCGAAACGAAGGAAATGTTGATCGTAATGAGAAAAGGAGCATCAAAATGAAGGAAATATGCATCGAAACAAAGGAAATATTGATCATAACGAGAAAATGAGCATCAAAAAGAAGGAAATCTGCATCGAAACGAATGAAATGTTGATCGTAACAAGAAAAGAAGCATAAAAATGAAGTAAATATACATCGATACGAAGAAAATGCTGATTGTAACGAGAAAAAAGTGCATCAAAATGAAAGAAATATACATCGAAACGAAGAAAATGTCGATCGTAACGAGAAAATGATCATTAAAATGAAGGAAATATTCATCGAAACGAAGGAAATGTTGATCGTACTGAGAAAAGGAGCTTCAAAATGATGGAAATCTGCTTCGAAACGAATGAAATGTTGATCGTAACAAGAAAATGAGCATCAAAATGAAGTAAATATGCATCGAAAAGAAGGAAATGATGATCGTTACTAGAAAAAGTGCATCAAAATGAAGGAAATATGCATCGAAACTAAGAAAATATTGATCGTAACGAGAAAATGAGCATTAAAATGAAGGAAATATGCATCGAAACGAAGGAAATGTTGATCGTAACGAGAAAAGGAGCATCAAAATGAAGGAAATATGCATCGAAACGAAGGTAAAATTGATCGTAATGAGAAAATAAGAACCAAAACGAAGGAAATATGCATCGAAACAAAGGAAATATTGATTGTAACGAGAAAATGAGCATCAAAAAGTAGGAAATCTGCATCAAAACGAATGAAATGTTGATCGTAACAGGAAAAGGAGCATCAAAATGAAGTAAATATGCATCGAAACAAAGGAAACATCGATTATAACGATAAAACAAGCATCTAAAAGAAGGAAATATGCATTGAAACAAAGGAAACATTGATCATAACGAGAAAACGAGCATAAAAAATAAGGAAATCTGCATCGAAACGAATGAAATGTTGATCGTAACAAGAAAAGGAGCATCTAAATGAAGGAAATATGCATCGAAACGAAGGAAATGTTGATCGTAACTAGAAAATGAGCATTAAAATGAAGGAAATATTGATCGAAACGAAGGAAATGTTGATCGTAATGAGAAAAGGAGCATCAAAATGAAGGAAATATGCATCGAAACAAAGGAAATATTGATCATAACGAGAAAATGAGCATCAAAAAGAAGGAAATCTGCATCGAAACGAATGAAATGTTGATCGTAACAAGAAAAGAAGCATAAAAATGAAGTAAATATACATCGATACGAAGAAAATGCTGATTGTAACGAGAAAAAAGTGCATCAAAATGAAGGAAATATACATCGAAACGAAGAAAATGTTGATCGTAACGAGAAAATGATCATTAAAATGAAGGAAATATTCATCGAAACGAAGGAAATGTTGATCGTACTGAGAAAAGGAGCTTCAAAATGATGGAAATCTGCTTCGAAACGAATGAAATGTTGATCGTAACAAGAAAATGAGCATCAAAATGAAGTAAATATGCATCGAAAAGAAGGAAATGATGATCGTTACTAGAAAAAGTGCATCAAAATGAAGGAAATATGCATCGAAACTAAGAAAATATTGATCGTAACGAGAAAATGAGCATTAATATGAAGGAAATATGCATCGAAACGAAGGAAATGTTGATCGTAACGAGAAAAGGAGCATCAAAATGAAGGAAATATGCATCGAAACGAAGGTAAAATTGATCGTAATGAGAAAATAAGAACCAAAACGAAGGAAATATGCATCGAAACAAAGGAAATATTGATTGTAACGAGAAAAGGAGCATAAAAAAGAATGAAATCTGCATCGAAACGAATGAAATGTTAATCGTAATAGGAAAAGGAGTATCAAAATGGAGTAAATATGCATCGAAACAAAGGAAATGTTGATCGTAACAAGAAAAGGAGCATCAAAATGAAGGAAATATGCATCGAAACGAAGGAAATGTTGATCGTAACGAGAAAATGAACATTAAAATGAAGGAAATATTCATCGAAACTAAGGAAATATTGATCGTAATGAGAAAAGGAGTATCAAATTGAAGGAAATATTCGTCGAAACGAAGGTAAAATTGATCGTAACGAGAAAATAAGAATCAAAATGAAGGAAATATGAATCGAAACAAAGGAAACATTGATTGTAACAGGAAAACGATCATCAAAATGAAGGAAATATTCATCGAAACGAAGGAAATGTTGATCGTAATGAGAAAAGGAGCATCAAAATGAAAGAAATATGCATCAAAACAAAGGAAATATTGATCATAACGAGAAAATGAGCATCAAAAAGAAGGAAATCTGCATCGAAATGAATGAAATGTTGATCTTAACAAGAAAAGGAGCATCAAAATGAAGTAAATATGCATCGATACAAAGAAAATGCTGATTGTAACGGAATAAAGTGCTCCAAAATGAAGGAAATATGCATCGAAACGAAGAAAATGTTGATTGTAACGAGAAAATGAGCATTAAAATGAAGGAAATATTCATCGAAACGAAGGAAATGTTGATCGTACTGAGAAAATGAGCATCAAAATGATTGAAATCTGCATCGAAACGAAGGAAATATTGATCGTAACAAAAAAAGGAGCATCAAAATGAAGTTAATATGCATCGGAACGAAGGAAATGCTGATCGTTACTAGAAAAGTGCTTCAAAATGAAGGAAATATGCATCGAAACTAAGGATATATTGATCGTAACGAGAAAATGAGCATCAAAATGAAGGAAATATGCATCAAAACGAAGGAAATGTTGATCGTAATGATAAAAGGAGCATCAAAATGAAGTAAATATGCATCGAAATGAAGGTAAAATTGATCGTAACGAGAAAATAAGAATCAAAACAAAGGAAATATGCATCGAAACAAAGGAAATATTAATTGTAAAGAGAAAATGAGCATCAAAAAGTAGGAAATCTGCATCAAAACGAATGAAATGTTGATCGTAGTAGGAAAAGGAGCATCAAAATGAAGTAAATATGCATCGAAACAAAGGAAACATCGATTATAACGATAAAACGAGCATCTAAAAGAAGGAAATATGTATCGAAACAAAGGAAACATTGATCATAATGAGAAAACGAGCATAAAAAAGAAGGAAATCTGCATCGAACGAATGAAATGTTGATCGTAACAAGAAAATGAGCATCTAAATGAAGGAAATATGCATCGAAACGAAGGAAATGTTGATCGTAACGAGAAAATGAACATTAAAATGAAGGAAATATTCATCGAAACTAAGGAAATGTTGATCGTAATGAGAAAATGAGCATCAAATTAAAGGAAATATTCATCGAAACGAAGGTAAAATTGATCGTAACAAGAAAATGAGCATCTAAATGAAGGAAATATGCATCGAAACGAAGGAAATGTTGATCGTAACTAGAAAATGAGAGTTAAAATGAAGGAAATATTCATCGAAACGAAGGAAATGTTGATCGTAATGAGAAA